>VZRH01002255.1:1966692-2018244 GCA_013397555.1 Urocynchramus pylzowi
AAAAAAAAAAAAGGGGGGGGGGGTGACTACTTGTAGGTTTTTTTTCATTAAAAATGCAACAATGCAAATATACTCTGTTGTAGTCCACTTCTTGTGTGTGGTGATGAAAACTTGCTGCTGCTCAGACTCATGCATCTGCAAAGGCATTTTGGAATGCTGAAGCAGGACCATATTTGGCCACTTCTTTTCATAGTCCCTGTCTGGTAGTAGGGAATGCTTTTGCATCCTGTTAACATTCCCTGACTGCTGTTAAACATACATTAGAAAGCTCTACTTTCCATTTTCAGAGTTGTCAAACAGCCTTAAAGAGATGTTGACCATTTTGAAAAAGAAAAAGAAAATCAGACTTTCAGAAAAACTGAAGTCAGTCTCCATGCACTAGGTAATTTCACCACATCCCAAAGGAAATTAGGGTGTATGCTAGGAAACAGAGCATTATATTATGGTGCTTGATAAAACAAGGGGACAATTTAGATTTTAACCACAGCAGTCTTGAAGTTTTTCATGCTGAAAAGGGCAAGGGATAGAGACAGGAGAGAGAAGAGTAAGTAGCAAGAGTACATAAAACTTTTCATCTGCCCCTAAAATCTAAGGGAAAACAAAGGTGGAGACCAATAAATCTCCATAGATTCTTTGTGCTTAATAGACCAAGTAATTTCCCTCAGTAATTTCATGAGTTGTCTTTTTAAAAGTCATGTTCAGCTTCAGAAATAAATGTCTATTTGCCAGTACTCATACCAGCCACACTTCTAGTAGCTGTTTGATACGTATTGTTGCTGTAGTTCTCCAGTGTCCCAGCTGGCTTTTTCAAACTGTTTTCCAGAAAGAATGGGAGAGGCTTTGACTGTGAAGTTATGTCTCAATTCACTTGCTTCAGGGTTCAGCA
The DNA here is from genome assembly GCA_013397555.1 of Urocynchramus pylzowi. Lineage (NCBI taxonomy): Eukaryota > Metazoa > Chordata > Aves > Passeriformes > Fringillidae > Urocynchramus > Urocynchramus pylzowi. Next base: position 1,967,579 of record VZRH01002255.1, read on the forward strand.
GTGGGAAAGAAGGCCCTGCCTGTGTCTACTGTCCCATTAGGATGCAAACCCTTCTCAGTCCTGTGGAACTGCACACCTCAGTCCAGGCTGGTGTCTCCTCACTGTCATACCTCAGCTAGCAGCCAATTCCATGTGTTTAAGAGGAAGGACAAAGAAATCTTTTGGTGATTTTAACATGACCTAAACATGATGAAACATCTTTAGCACACTTGAAATATGGTCTATCATGCTTTAATCCCTTCTTTTGGGTGGGTTCTGTGCTGTCATCAGATTCACAAGGAAGGAGTGTTCTCATCTGCACTGCTAATCTTAAGCAAAATAAGTTCCCCTGGCTCAGTTAAAGCTACAGGATGGCACTGGTAGCTTCAGTGTTACACCTGAATAGTTTTGGTCCTCATTAGATCAAAAAAGTTGAAAAGGCTAATGACTGTCTGCCTTTCTACCCTAGAGCAGGTCTGAAAGCCACCTGTTTCTAGGAGTAAATGGTGTAGTCTGATGCTAGGGTGCTAGATTCTGCAAACTTACAGACCACACTGGGCCTATAAAGCAGTGTTTGAAATTCTGGAGTTTATCATTTGGTTGGTATTGTTTACTTTAAATTAAACAAAAACTACACAGAGTGATCTCCTCAGGCATAAGGAAAGGCTGGCTGTAGAAACAGGAACTGCTATTTTACAATAGGAAAGAAGGTGCATGTTCTCCTGTCAGCTCAAAGCAACGTTCAGTTTTGTGGCCATCTGTGAGTTTTAACCTGACACACCAATGAAACAGACATTGGTAAGATTGTCTTATTATCCAGATGGATACATGGGTAGATCTGCAAGCAGGTTATGCTTCCTTACATAGACATGACCACAGAGTTGGGAAATTTCCAGTAACATGGTGCAGGAGTGCAGAAATCTTCAATCTGCAACACTCAGTTCCCAGGCTGAAGACAGAGCTGAGAGCTGTCTGGTCTGGCCCAGCACTGCCAGTGTTATATAGACACTCCAGGATGTGGTCTGCACCTCCAAGTAGCTCTGCCAAGAGAATGACATGCCTACAGGCCTTGAAAGAAAATAGAAGCAGAGTCTGTCACAAGTAAGACTTGGCTGTTCATTTGCCTTTGCAAGAAACAAAGGGGTGCAGCCTCTGAGGGAGATGTTGCATCTTGGCCTAGGGATGTCATAGGGTAGCGGTTCTGAAAGCACAATGATGAACTTGAGTGAGTCTTGATAACAGCTTTCTGAGAAAATTCCCAGTGCTTGAGTTGAAGCACGGGAAAAGCTCATGGTCCTAGAGTTTTTTAATCTTTCTATATTTTGTTACTTGAACATCTAATTATATTTTTTTTAAAGAAGCTGTATATTTCTGGCTAAATTCCAAGCCGAATCATTGCATTCTTAATTCTTGCCACATTTACTTCCCTCAGCATCAGTGGTATGGACCAAAACAATATTTGGCTCTTGATGGAGCTCTTCAAGTGTCAATATGTCAGAAACACTACATCCAGCACAGCAAGTCTAGTGTGCAGAGTATGTTACAATCAAAGGCATTGAAAAATCATCAGCTATTCTTTTACATTAATAAATATCCTACAGCCTTAACCCAGATTCTCATCCCAAGTGCTCTCAGAGCCTACCAAGGCAGGGAGAGGAGCTACATTCTTTCCAGGTTTCCCAAGGAGACTTGCTTTTCTCTGCTAACATCATAGTTCCACAAACAAATGGATCAAAGCTGTAAACCCTCACACAGAATTCCCTTCATTCCTTCCCTTTATGTGTTCACATGGATGCATTCACTGTCAGCAGGGACTCCCCTTGTTTTCTTTCAGACTCTGCTGCAGTGATAAAAGCAAACCTCCAGTGCCCCACTGGAGATGGTGTCTCACCCGAGAGATGACAGCAGTCTGTTCCATACCTCATCCTCCCACAGACTTCCTGTATGACCTCACTTGTGTCTTTTAGCCTCTACCTCATCTGTAAAGTCAGATAATTGCATGTAAACCTCACAGAGATACTTGGCAAGATTAAATACTGAGAGGTGAGAGCTGCTTTGATCTTACGCTGCTCTAGTTCTTAAGAGAGCTTTGCAGGGATGTGAACATGCATCTAACTTGGAATAGCATGGACCAATTTTCCTGGAGAAGAGGAATTTCCACAGAGTGTGCTGGACAGCTGACATGCCTTCTTGTTTAATATTTGTCTGTATTTTCTGAAGGAGTTCAAAGCAATCTCTAATTTGTACTCATGTTTTTATCACCATAGATAATTGCAGGTAAACAGGATTTAAGAGGACATCCCAACCCAGTTCCATCCTACTTAGGCAGCTCTCCTGGAAGCATTTCTGCAGCACACCAGATGTCTACCAGGTCAGTGTGAGGGAACAGACTGCTGTGCAGTATTATTCAGGAGTGTCCCTACTTCTGTTTGCCAAGATTTAAAAACTTGACCTGAAGGACAGTAACAAGCTGAGGCTTGCTGCTACCAGACAATTCCATTAAGCATATCATTGTGGAGAGAAGATACAATGTTGGTAGGATGGTGATAATGCTAAGTTATCTGAACTAATCCCTTGTCAAATTCCCTAGATCCTTTAGGCAGTGTGTGTGCAGTTAAAATGTCACTTGGTATGGGAATGAGTTGGATAATTTACAGTAGTTGTTGCTGTTGGAGATAGGCTTATCATACACAGCTCAGTAACACACTTTGTCTGGCACTCACTGGTGTCAAGCACTTCAGTCTGCTGCTGGAAATGTTACAGCCAGGGTTCCTCTGGTGAGGTAGAGTCTGCCACACTAGGGAATGTACAGAGCTCAGGACCAACATGCAAGAAACTACAACATCCCTGCTTTTTAAATTTTGGTTGATATGTTCTGGACCACAAAGGTAAGAATTCAAAGCAAGGAAAATTCCCTGCCCTTGTAAGTTCCCTTGGGTTTGGGAACACAAATAAGTTAGTAACATCTAGTTTTGAATGCAAATATCCACATGGTTTTCTTTTCCCTCCACACCAATACCAGTCATTTGATGAAACACAGATGTGTAAATGTGCCAAAATGAAATAATGACCAACTTGGGTAAGATTTTTCATGAGACTTTCAACCAGTGTAAACTGAAATGGCTTCATTAGAATTACCTTAACACAGGTCGTGATAGTTTATGCAACCCTGGAGAGCTGACCCACTGAATCAATCCTTTAGTACCTGTTCTTGAAAGACAAAAGGAAAATGTAAACCAGATTTTAGAAAACATAAAGATCAAATATGCTCAAGCTCCCATTTCATTCATTACTGTGGTTCAGAGAAGAAGTGCAGGGCCACTGGCCAAATTTGGTAACTCCTGCTTCTTTGACAGGCAGAAGAAGCTATTTCAAAATCAGAGAAAATATGTCCATGCAAACTTGTGGTACAGCATGACATTCAAGGTTTGGGCCCTCCTGCACTGTCCAAATACTTAAGAAAGTCACCCTCACTCAGCACAGCTAATGTCTTCAGAAATGCATTGAAAGCTACAGAGTTTCCTCCCAAGCAGCTGTTTTGCTCTGTTGCTTTAATAACAGTTATGCTTATCACCATCTTCTTCCACTTTCCCTGCTGCTTTTCATTTGCCAGGTTGGGATTCTGTCTTTGATGTTAGCAACAACTTTGACATTGCAAGGTTACAATTTAATGGTGCAGTCAACAGCACTGCATTTGGTTCAGATGTGGGAGTCATTTCAAATTCCTGACTAATTTCCATAGTGCAGGGACTTAAGTCTGAATTTCCAATGTCAGAGGTCAGTGGGTAGTCCTGGATAGGTAAGGATGCCTGATGTCAGGAAAAGGAATGTAACTATAAACCACGAGCTCAACAACACAATGTTATCTTGCAAGAAATGTCAAATAAGCTGCAAAACCATCTTCTTCCTTGCTCACGTCTGTAAGCCAGACAGAGCATGGGGCTACTTCATTATCCAACATACACCACCAACCATTTCTTCCTGTATAAGTTCCTACAACATTTGGATTCTGTCCTGCTTGGCTATCCAATAACTTAAACTCTACTGTTGACGGGTGAGCTGCAAAGGCAGCTTTAAAAACAGCTCCAGTCAAGTGGATTTTGATTAAAGCTCATTCCAGTGGCCAGAAAGAAGCTCCAAAATTTACATCATCTTGCTGTCTGCCAGATCCTGCTTACTGTTGCCACTTGCCTCTTGAACAGCCAAACCCCACTCTTAAGTCATTGGTGGTAGCCACCAAATGAAAAAATGGGGAGTTGGGAAGGAGGCATTTGAAAAGCAGCTACTTGGATTGCACAGAAACTCTCTGCCTGACCTTGGAAAAGTGAAGGTTTTGTCAATGCCTGTGTTGTGCTTGAGAAGCTTGGAAAGTTGTTTAAAACATGGCCTCTGTTTCTCTGCATCTGAAGCAGAGTGGTGATAGAAGGAAGGAAAAGTGTTTGGCAAATGGAACAAAACCCCCTTAATGCTGAGTGGCTATGTACAGCAGGACTAATCTATTCTTGAATGCATATCTTTAGCCAAAAGGTAATTTAATCAGGTTTTTTTCTCTTTTTTTTTAAGTATTCTGAGGAACTATTACAATAACAAGCAGGGCTTTGTGGCATTCAGGCATATCCCAAATATCCTGGTGTGTGAAGTTTCCCTAAGTGCCTGTCATTAGGATGCTCAGTAGTAATGCTGACATGATTAAGCCATTGCATTTGCATTGTCCTGAGCTTACAGGGAGGGTAAGGAACTTCCATGATCCCTCTTATCCCATTTCTGGCTGCTGTGGATTCTGTTGCAGCATTCAGGCAGTTTTGAGATCTGGGATTTCATTGATCTTTTCTAAACAATCAGACAAGACCTGGGTGTCAGAATTTATCCCCCAGTCCCTGGCATTGATGGAGCAAAGCATCTGCTGTGATGGATCATGTGCTGTCTCTTCGAAGGATGCAGAGCATCTCTAGTCACAGGTAATAGGTCATTTTTCAGTTGATTCCTTAATAACAGCCTGCCTGTGATGAAAAAATCTTATGGGGAGATGCTTAAACACTTTTTTTTTTTTTTTTTTTTTTTTTTTTTAATGAAATTTAACTGAGGTTGTGGTTCCAAAGGTCCACAAACACTGTGTGTAATTAAACTTTGGCAAAGGCAGATTATACAACTTTGGCAAAGAGAAGCTTGCATCTATAAAAGGCAAGATCTGCCCTTTGTTTATTCCCTGCTAAATCAGTGAGGTATGTCATGGTATTTTAGCATCAACTTAGCATATTTTACTCTCTCTTCCAGTTTATAGGCCAGTGGAAAATAGAGATTGACCAAGCTGACTAATGACTTAGAGAGTGCTCATAAAAACACTGGAAAGCAAACAGTTTCTCAGCTCTACAGAAATGGGCAGCGTAGTGCATTTATGGTGGGGCATTACAAGCTTCAGGTGCCAAAAGAAAGCTAAACAGAATTTAAAACTCTGCTAGCCCACAATGAATTTGAAATGCCATTTAAACACAGAGAGAGGTCAGGCTGCATGTATGTAACAAAAATTACCAGTACAGTCACATTATTATTAACATCTAAAGGTACTGAGGGTTTCTTTGCAAATGGTTATCAGAAGAATGGTACAGCACTGACCACCTCACCCATGGGCACTGCCACTGGGACATAACATCCATCTTCATTAGCATTTTAATTTAGATTCAGGACTGTAGTTTTGATGTGAATCTCTTTGTTAACCTTACTTCCTGTGCTCTTGTTTGCATTGCTGGGTGGATTTGAGGCACACACACTAGGTACTTTTTAGCTGAGACCAGAAGATGTGGTCAGACCCCAAAGCAGCATTTAGTCCAGACAAGACTGGAGCGAGTCTGAAAAAAATGCTCAGGTATGTCGAGCCAATTCAGATCCTTAGACCAAATTATTTGCCCCAAAACTGTTACTTTTCCACCACTCTACTTGCTGATGCAGATACTATTATACTGAACTATCATAACACACACATACACTCATATATGTATCTTTAAGTATATAAATAGCTTCCTTTGATCATGCTTTTAAATTTATTAGGTTGGATATTTAGCTAGCACAAGTCACTGCCATTTAAATGAAACCTGCCAATATCAGCAAGTAATATTTCCTAAATATTACAATATCTTTATAGTCAGCTAAGTTAGCCAGCTCTTCCCCCATGCTCTTTACAATGTGAGTTGCAGCAAGCCCAAGGATAGATAGCTGGAGCTCTTCTAAGTAGTGAGATTCACAAGCCCAAAGCTGAGGAAACCTAAATTCAAATAATGTATTTGGCAGAGAAACATGTGTTCTGATTGCTTCCTTGAACTCCAGTTTGACATGACCAGCAGACTGTGTAGATGTCTACCTCTTTGTGTGGACTGAGTGGGTAGTTCACTATAATGTTTCTTCAGTCTCTCTTAAAAATAACCATTAAGTGGATTAATTGCATACAAAAATGAATGCCAGGATTAAACCCTGTCACAGGAATAAACACTCAGAAGGAGTAAAAGTATTTCCATATTAAGGAATATGTTAAAAATCAAACTCACAAAATGGGATGTTAGAAATAGATGAGTTATTATTTGTCATTAGTAACAATGAACAAGAGAACTTTCACTGTCCTTTAAAAGGCAAGTTAACATCGGATAAGGAAATGTGGGAGGGTGTGAGACTCCATTTATAAATGGGGTTAATGACGAAAGATCACAGTCTTGCTTTCCCTTAAGTTTTCTATAACAGCAGGTTCTGAGGGTAGTTAATTTCAGACATAATCTAAATTTGTCTGTTATTTACAGTTTTCCATTCTGACTGGTATAGAGAAATACCTTCTAAAAGGTATTTTTTGGTATCAAAAATTTCAGACAGGAAGAGAAAGTGCCTTAATGAAAATTGCTGTCACAATATTTTGCTAGTTTTGACTTGTTCTGTCATTGTCTAAGATGAGATTTCAAATAATCCCAATATGAGAAGGCCAACGTGACGTGTTGAGTGTGTTCACTCACACTTCCTTATTCAGCATAGAAAGCAGCCAGAAGTTCAACCTAGTGAGAAATCCCAAGTATGGCTATGAAATTGCATCTGCCAGGGCTGACTGCAGCTGTGAGCTCCCTCTGATGCTTTTACCTCTCTTCAGAAGCTGTCTGCCAAAACCTCACACTCTCACTGGTATCCTAAAGGAGAAGGAGGGCTGCGCAACTCTTGGCTCTCTCCTAAAGACTGAATTCCATCAGAGGATTCTCTCCCGTATGCGCGCGTTTGCCATTCCTTCACTTTGACGATCGTGTGCGCTGCCATTTGTGGTAGCTCCTTCACTTGTGTTAAAATAAACACTGGATTTTGTATGCAGCCAGCAGCAGCTTTAATATAGGCAGGCAGCCTTTCAGCATTCACAGAGGGGAGAACACACAGGTGCAATGAACCACGGCTGTTTGTAAACTCTTTTTTTACCACAGCGAAGGTTTTGAAGCATGAATGATCTCCAGAAACACTCCAGCTTCTGCACAGGCCTGTGTCAGTTATAAAAACACGCATCTTCAGGATCCTGCAAAAGTGTGAAGTCATGGACATCCTGGGCCTAATTCTCAAGTCCCAAGCATAAGTCATACTGGCATGAAATGGCTTGTGGATCAAAATCAGGACTTTCACATTGTTATTAAGGCATTTTAACTGGAGCTACTTTTCATCAGAAGTGGAGTAAAATGAAAAACAAAGGCAAAATTCTGCCTCAAGCAAACATCCTGAAAGACCTGAGTTTCTTTTTCTACCTTAGGAAAGAATGAGCTTATTTCAAATATAGACAATGGAGAGTCAGCTTCTGATTCAAGAGTTGGACCCTTCACAACAAGTTCCAGTCAAACTATCATTTACCTTAAGTGGCATTTTGGCTAAATGTCTGAAGATCAATCCATAGACCATTGAAATGCAAGGAATTTGCTTGGGGAAAACATGCATCCTGATCTCTTGCAGGTTTCCTTTCCTGCCTATACAGAACTTGCATCCAATTTGTATGTATCATTCCTTTTCTATAAAATCCAATATGATTCATAAAACCTTTTGCTTTTTTCAGCAAGCTTTTGCTGAACTTCTATATCCTTTCTCAGAATGGTACTTCTATTCCTTTAGTAGCAACAACCACAGCTGTTACACATTGTGAGAGATGGTCAGAATGCCTCTCAGGTGCAGCATCCAGTCCCCTCTGATTGCTTTCTATTGCTGCAGCTTTATTCTCCATGCCTCTTAACTGGTCTCTCTAGTTGTGCTGGTTGTATCTCACACCATCACCTCTTTTGTCTGGTCCTTTATCAGACTGCATGACAGACCTGAAGTGTTTATCTCCAACCCTAACCTGCTATGCTCCTGATTGTTCAGAACAGATCAACCAGAACTGGTGGTAGCATGGCAGTGGTCCTAGAGGCTCCACAGAGATCAGCTGTTTCCCCCAGAGGTCAGCTCTTCAGGACAGAGGATGTTTTCATCTGACTGTAAGGCCCTTGGAGCCATACATCATGGGCCATAATGCACAATACAAACATATATGCTGCACAAATCAATGTAAGAGCTTAAAAGCTTTTTGAATACCCCTAGAAAATCTGATTTAACCAGAATTACCAGCCAAAACTGAAGATGGGGAAAAGAATAATCAGAACACCAGGACTTGCTAAAAGTCAGAAGGTAAGCAGAAAGTTGTATTTAGAGCTGAATCTCAGTGCACATGTTCCCAGGTCACTGTCTTATCTATCAGCTTAAGTATAATCATAGGTGTGTCATTCTCAACCATGTATTTTTATTTCCTGTTAACTAGTTAAGTCCCTTTTATTGACCAACTGTTCCCTCAGTCAGGACAGCTGCACAGTTTGGATGAAACCCAGCTACAAGTGCATCCCAACTAGAACTGTGGTAACTAAATCCAAATAATTAAGACATTCACGAGTGGCATGTGAAATCTCTGGAAACTGGCAATAAATTTTTTTGTGCAGGCTCATGTCACAGTGGGCTGGACATGAGAGCTGCTGTGTGTTTCCATGTGTGTGGAGAGTTGACTTCTGTGACCTTCTTATGAGGAACAGATCAGTATGCAAATGTCAGCTTCCTAATTAAGCCCTATTTTCACGGGTTATTAAACAAATAACCCCCTCCCCCCCAAAATAAACTTCAAAAATATTTTGAAATGATTTTACCAATTTCAACCATTTCTTGAGACAAAAAGAAAAATACTCTCATGTTAACTTGTATACACATCTTTCAGCAGACACAATTTACATGCCAAGTTATTACACCATACTACAGTATTTATAATGGAAATTGTATATGACTCTTTTAAAGAGCTTCAGATGCATGCCACACTCAACCCGTGGTGCTATGGATACACTTGAAACTGCAGAAATGTTTAATTCTTCAATTTAGCTTATGAAACTTCTGTAGATTCAGTGTGCTGGACTTTAGCCCAATCTTTAATATTCAGTCTGAAGCCTTACAGGGAGCATTCTGGATAATGCTTTTGGCATTGACAGACTTTTTTGTTACCTGCCCATATTAGACCACAGAAACACCAGCAACAAGTATGACTCAGCCACTCTGAAGACTCCAAAGTATAAGGATGCTAGACACAAACAACGCAGTTGTGCTGTAAAAAGGAAGGGGGAAAAGCAAACCCTCAACTCTCTGCAGTCCAGGAATAAATCATAGAAGTTCTTGTCAGCAAACTGAGAGGCTGACTTCATGAATTACAGAGTAACAAGACTACTTAAAGTCTCTGTTCTAAGGCGTAACAGCATCCTCCACATCAATAAGGGTTAGGTGGTAGAGGAGGAGGATTAATCTCAGCCACGTAAATAGGTAGAGCCTGATTTTTCCTTCCAAGCACTTCCTAAATTCCAATACTAACATTCTAGTGGACAGAGCCTATCTAGTGTTGTTAATTAAAATCAAGCTATAGAAGATGATGGACTTATTTCCTAAAACCAGCAGGATTAACCTACTGCAGTGATCTTAGTAAAGAGTAGGGAGCTAGAGACCAAACTTTTCATTTAAAAAGAGGTATTAGCCTATAAACATTCCAGTTCCATTTCCTTAACCCAACTGCCAGGGCCCAAGAAGAGGCAAATAAAAATAGGAAGACAAGACACAGTTCTGCTTATCAGTAATACGGAAAAAACCTCAGCCCTAATCTAAATGCAGAAAAGAGGTTGTTTTATGTAGTACCTTGATTACATGCAGCACATGTTCAAAGACTTTCGAAACTGGAGGCAGAAATTGGATCTCTGATGAAAGATGTAAAATACTGAAAGCATTTATTTTTCACTTTGTTTGAGTTCAGTCAGGAAACGCAGAGGTCTTGTTGGAGCCTGCGGGCGAGTGCCCGGCGGTGCCTCCCGCCCCCGGCGGTGCCGCAGCCCCGCAGAGCCCGGGTCGCTGCTCACGTTCCGCTGCCTCCGGCTGTCACCGCCGCCCTGGGCATCCCCGGGAGCCTCCCGAGGCCGGTCAGCGGCTCTGCGAATCTGCCCCTGTGCTTCTCTGAGACAGAAGGTGTCCAAGGCTTTTAAAAATGGAGCCCACCCGTCTCCCCAGGCAGACTTTGCCCAGAGGCTCTGAGAAGCAATGCTGTGGTGAGGGAAAGTCGTACCTGTAGCACTCGAGTAAGGTTTACAGGGCAAGATAGAATACATTCTGTGGTGCTGCTTTTGAGGATGCATAAAGAGAACATGGAAGGCTAACAGGCCCTTACCTAGTCAAAGGTGTCTGCTTGTCTCACAATATGAGTGTATTGTTATTTTAGTATAATACTCTAACAACCTTTTTTTTTTTTTTTTTTTTTTTTTAAGACACTGTAAGTAACAACTGCCTCTTACTTCAGTCAGTAAATTCTATGTGGGCATGTTTGGGCACAACTATAAAAGTGTACTTAATAATGAAATGGTGCCAAAACTCTAGCCTACCTTGCATTTGCAGGTTTTGTCTTCCGTAATTCTGTGGATACCATAAATTGATTCTCTTCTGCACAAATACTGGGTTTTAGTAGCCCTAATATACTACAGAAAAGATTTATTTTTTGTTGGTGCTGACATTAAACAAGTCTTTCCTCAGATTTGCAGAATGGGCAGCAGATAAATTGTTGATACTCTTTCAATGACTATTTTACCAATTCTAAGGAGCTGTCACTGTTCTTCCTAAGGTTGTTCAATTAGATTATAAACTTGTGGGTCATCATATTGCTCCAATATAAACAGGTGATTTAAGAACAATGTTTAGAGCTGCCATGCCTGATCAAAAGTCTCTGAAAGTTCAGGATCCTTAAAGTGAGGTTTATCTTACCTCACAGGAAACAGACAAAATCAAGTAAGTTACTCCAAAGCAGAGAAACATAAGAAATATAGGCTGACAGCCACTTTCTCAAGTTTATACAAAACAAATAATTTCTATGGCTGGTATTCAACATCTTACCTCAGCTGTTATTCCCCTGTAGGTAAGTGTCTCAGAGATGACTTCAGGTGAGTGGTATTCAGGACTCTGCTCTTTGCAAGGCCTGGCATGTTTTACTTGACTGGAGGCTTGGACAGGCAAGCGTTGATTTATCTCACTAAATCAAGGTAATGACACACCTCACTAAAGCCTTGTAAGCCATGACTGTCCTGCTGTCCACTCTGACTATCTGCCAAAGCTTGCTGCTCTCATGGCAGACGCCAGGAAGGAAGAGGCTGTCCTTGAGCCCTTTACTTGCACAGGTTCGTATCTTTGCTCCACCAACTTTTTTTTTTTTTAATTTGTTTATTTGTTTGGGGGTTTGGGTTTTTTTGTTTTGTTTTTTTGTTTTTTTTTTTTGTTTTTGTAAGTTACACTGCATTACATACTGGAGCTGCTCAAGGGCAGTGACATCTTTCCTGCTCTCCTGCTCTCTGTGCCGTGGGGAATGCCATCATGGAGGAAGGGCCCTTGGATGCGGCTGACAGTATTTCAAACTGCTGTGGTGAGGATCTCTAGAGTGCAGTCAAAGTTTGGGAGCCATTTCATAACCTCCCTTTGCCACTGAGCTCTGATCTTTACATCAGGATAATATCTATATCTGCTCTATCTATACACGTTAGAAAGACTTGTGTGGCTGATACTGTTTAGCTCAACTCACACGTTGCTGAGCAAAATGGCGCTTTCACTGTCCTTTCCTCTGTGGGTTTTGGCAAGTTGGTCTTTCTGTGTAGATGTCCTGTCATCCCCCACTGTCAGACAGGCATGTGGAGGCCTCGGTGGGTACTCACGGAGCCCGGGTGTGCCCAGGGCTGTCTCTGGCCGGCTCTAGCAGTGCGGCCTGTCTGCTCTCAGCACGGCACCCTCAGCCGCCGGGCACCTCAGGCAAAGGGCGGCTATTTCTGCCGGAGTGAGGGCGGGATTTGGCAGCAGCCTTGCCTTCCCATGACGTCTTTTCAATCTGTAGTCAAAACAAGTCTGACACCTCTTCTCCTCTCAGACCTTTCCACCCTTCTTTGAGGTGCAAAACAGTAATTTCTGGGCCGCGATTTCCGCTCTCCTTTTGCAGCTCTGCCTGAGGGGGTTCGGGGAGTTTCCCGCGCTTTTGGGAGAGGCGGGGCAAGAGCCACGGGAGAAAATGGCGGGTGCGCCGTGAGGGGAGCGGAGGGAGCCCCCGGGCAAGTGCCCAACATGGCTGCCAGGGATGGGCAGTGAGGATGCTGTCCTGTTCTTGAGGGTCTCCTTCGAGCTGGCACACCTGTCTCCTCCCTCTTTATCACATGTATCTGTGGTATACCTGTGAAGAAATGGGAGAAAGTCCTAGCAGCCCGCTTCGAGGAGGTTGTGCACCTACCATGGCTGCCATTGGACAAGGCTGGGTTTGGCCCAACAGCTCACATTCATCAGCCTGACACGGTCAGGGGAGGTTTCTGGTCTATAAAATGCTGTACAGGGATTTTTGTACATGGTGGCAGGTGTTGCTAACACTGTCCTGAGCTACAGAGCTGACTTATGAAGAGAGTACATGCTAAGAGTTTTTTCTAAGCCCAGACGTAGCTGTAGGCACATGATGAATTATGAGAATTTGTGAAGATATCCGATACATTACATCCTTTATTTTTTAATGTAGTTTAACAGAGTAAAGAACATGAAGAAAGAGTAACACACTGTTCAGAAAAGTTACTTCAGGAGACTGCTGCAAGAGGGAAAAGCTGCTGCTCTCGTGTCTGTCTGAGTCCGACAGTAGAGCAAATGTAAGCCCCTAAGGAGCACAACAGACACCGAACTGGCAAAATACAGGAGGTGAGAATAAAAGGAAAAGAATGAGAGAGTGAGATAGTCTCTCAGATGCAGAGCTGTATAGTACTGTATAGTTTATCATGAGAAAATAAGATATTTATTGTTATTTTCTTTCTCAAATCCTTATCCAGCGCACCAGCAAAACAATTCAGGTTTCTGCTTGGAATTGCTACGTGGAAGACATTTTCCCCTGTTCTGTGACTTCCAGACCAGAGCACAGTTATGGTGTTTCTTGGTCTGTCTGGTCCTAACCTAAATTCTTTATTTTGTGGCTAATTGGCTTTGCATTTCCAATTTCTCATTAGTACTATAATTATCAATCTCCGAAACTATCCACCTGGTGAGTTATTTTCTTTATTTTTCTTTTTTTTGTCTATTCAGCATTAAGCAACTAGTTAACCATATACTAGCCATTACATTGTATAGAAAGTTATTTATATGAGGTTGTACAGGTATAAAAAGTTATGATTCAGGTTGTATAGATATAATAAGCTGTGATTCAGGTTATATTGATATCAGGTTATATAGATATCTAAAGAGTCATTATTTAGGTTATATTGATACCAGGTTATATACCTATATTGGGTTATATTGATACCTTATAACTCAAGCTATGTAAGCACCTTGTAACTTTGACCTAAGTTGTATAGGCATCGCTAGCAAATTCAAAATTACAGTTTTAATTGAATTAAATTAAAAGAAAACATTACTGTTATCATTGTGGTGTTGTGCTGTGATGTTGGAGTGGAGTCCAGCCAGCCTCCTCTTAGAGCTGTGGTGTCTGAGAAACTGGGGGGTTGCTGTGTTCCCTCTGCCCAGCCAGCTGAGATTTTGTGGGCTTAGGCACTTTGCCATGCTAGGGATGTTCTTGGGCATGGAGATCACATCCTGCAGAGGTCTAGGGAAATGGGAGCTGTAGTTCCACATCCTCTGCTCTGCAGCGTAAGATTTTGGGCTTCCCTTGTGAGATCAGGTTGACAGAACACAACAGGAGAAGCATGCATGTGAGCTCACCTCAGAACATAAGTGTCCCCCCCAACCACATTTATCTGTTTGTCTGAGGATTTAGAAGTCTAAAAATCTGAGTCATTGCAGTAACTTCTTAAATCTTCAGAAGACTAGTTTTTGGGGTTTTTTTCTCCATCCCTACCCTAGACTAGATGTAGTGTGCTTTTTTTTGCTAGTTTTCTTTCCTGCTTCCTTCTTTGTTATAGTGTTCTAGAGCTCTGCCTGCTGCTGATGTGCTTGTTTAAACTGTTTCACTGCTTTGGGCCTTCTGTGGGTGGTAGGCTTTGACAGGTTAAAAATTTAATGTTACACAGAGCTCACAGGAGAGCATTCCTGCACAACCACTGTTACTGAACTCTCTTCAAATGACTTGGACTGATTAGAGTCTTCTAGTTTATATCATCCCCTCTTGCTCAGGAGGGAGCATTACCTTGGAATGTGATGAGGGGAGAGAAAAGCCCTTCCCAAGTAAATTTTAAGTACCTTTCTACACTGGGTCTTGTTGTTTATAAAGTGTTTTCTGTGGGAGACTCTTGAAATCAAATTCTGTTAAGCTTCTACTTTCCTGTGTGAGTGATCCCTTAATTACAAGGCAGAGCACTACAAGCCTATGCTTATTGAACAGGAGCCAGGAGAACCAAAGAACTGCTCTGCAGTGCTATGAACCCTGGACTATATTCCTTCTAGCCACAGTTCAGGCAGTTTTTCCCCATCAGATATATGCCTGGAGCGCAAACAGTTGCACAAAGAGGTCAAGTTTTTTTCTTCCATCTCCAAAACAACTTGGAGCTTCAGAAAATGCTGTATATGAAATGTGTGTCCAGTCTCCTGAGTGAGATCTCCCTTCTCCCACAGATCTGCCAAGCAGGATGCATTTGTCACTGCAAGTGACAAACAGGGCAGTATCTCACAGGCAGGCTATCAAAGTGCACAGGTGACTTTCAATTTGAAAGAATAACTGTGAAAAGGGGCTGCAAAGGGGAGGCTTTAGCCATGTTTTTCTCATAAGTTTAAAAGACTCCTCCTTTTCCTGGGTTTATTTTTAGAAAATTTTTATATGCAGATCAAACACTCGTACTCTTTAACAAAGTCATGCAAGGCAGTGCATCTCTTACCCTGGAATATAAATGCATAGGGTTTTCTACCTCCAGCTTCATCTTATTTTGATGTGGAAGTTTTAATCTGGTGTTTGTATATCTAGTTTGCTTACAAATGTACAGTCCAAACAAGCTCTGCTGTGAGCTGCCCTTCTGAAAAAGACTTGGTGTTTAATTTAAATTGCTTACCCTACATCTTGCTCCTATTCAGGGAAGGAGGGGAAGAAGTTGTTTTGGGTAAGTGTAGATTACTTAGATATTGATGAATCTAGCTCCTAAAGATCACTTTGTTGCAAAAACTCTCACTGATACAGGGGAGGAAAAAAAAAAAACCACCAAGAAAAAGAAAGTTGTTTGCTTAAGCTTCTGTAGTCAAAACTCTTCTTTTAA
The DNA here is from genome assembly GCA_013397555.1 of Urocynchramus pylzowi. NCBI lineage: Eukaryota > Metazoa > Chordata > Aves > Passeriformes > Fringillidae > Urocynchramus > Urocynchramus pylzowi. Next base: position 1,983,301 of record VZRH01002255.1, read on the forward strand.
TGTCTGGTAGAAGTTGGCTGTCCCTAGGTATTTTTCAGGGTGTGCTCATACAACTGAACTGTCAGGGGTCTTGTTGCAAAGACCTGTGAAATTGGATCCTCTTTCCTGGCAACAGACAATAATACGTGCCTCTGCCAAGTCCTTCTGCAGGGTTCAACCAGCCTGCAGCCAGCTCTTGCACATTGCTTGTTTTCTGGACAGCCCTCACTATTGCCAAAGGTAAACTCTGAAAATCGAGTCTGCTGATGACACTATTTGTTAGCAGCAATTTATCCCATGGTCAGAGATTTCCTGGGGAAGTCTCTGGAGTGAGCAGTCCCATGATCTTTCTGCTGTGAGCCTACAATCTGTTTCCCAGAAGTAGATTAAGCCAGTGATGTTCAAGATCATCTTTGTACTGCTGAAACTTAGGCTGTGAAATTTCGTTTTACTGGACTCTTGATTAAAATTGTCATGTCCATTTATTATTGCAAAGGAAATTTTATTTCCCATTGTAAAAATTACACTTTTGGAAAAATTCCTAGACAGGAGAACTTAATTTTCCATTCTCAGTTACACAAGAGGATGTAGCTTAAGACTGAAATTCCTGCGTTTTTTTAAAAGATCTCTAGCATCCTTCTGCTAAGCAATTAAAGAACTATTCCCTCAAACAGAGAAGGGGCAAGAGATTTACTACATTCTTTGTGAGCTGTTTAAATTCCTTGCAATGCTGAAGTTAGCTTGTTAAAGGCAAGCGAAAGATTTTATGACTGATTGAAGGTGTCTGGAGTCATAGTAGAAAATAGCTTTTTTGACAAATAGTTAATTAAAAAAGATGTCTGATGACCTGAAGAGAAAGCTGTCCCATCCCACTCATCACCTTCCACTATAGCATTCTCACAGGTATTTGCTCTGTATTCAGAGAGACTGTGCCTACAAGTTATTAAAAAACAAACCTAAACAAAACAAAAACCCCCAGAGCTGTGACGTCTGGGAATTGAATCCTCACTGCTGTTGTATACTTTATACTACTCTCCTTAGTGAGTGGCAATCTGACAGGGCACTTTTCTCTTGTCCTGGGAGATGAGGATCTGGGTGACGTGCTGAAGTGTGTGTTCCTGATAACAGCAGCCTGTTGGCTGTGTGTTGGCTCAGCCCCATAATATCTTCCTGATGTTGTGACCCAAGCTAGACAGCATTGAGTTACCAGAGTGGGCTGCGTGCAACAGTTTCCAAGTTGTGAATTTGGGAGTGTATTTGTTGAGGAAAGGTAGCATGGAGTCGAGATCTGCTGTCAGGCAAGCCATTTTTTTTTTCTCCTAGGAAAGAAGCCCCTTTTTGAGTTCTGACATCAAATTCAAAGAAAATCATAACAAGATATCCTTTTTTCTCCATTGTCAGTGGTTGAGATTTGGTGCTGTGCGCAGCACACTGGCACATACTGTTTCATGGTAGGCAACATCTTCAAAAATTACCAGCAGAGAATAGTGATTCAGAATCTGTTTTCCTCTGCCTGTGGCAAGTGTGGTTTATTTCTCCAAGCAATGACAAATTATAAACATCACAAGGAAAGAGGAGTGGTTAGTATTGGCATAAGGTTACCAGCTGGAGGCAGAAAAATTGCCAAGCTAAACAGCATTGTTGCCTGATCAGGAATTGAACCACCTTATAGAAGCTAGGGGGCCTGTTAAAAAGGCACAGCTCTGCAGTGAGGTGTGAGTAGTGGTGGGGGTGGTGTCCCTTCTCTGTGTGGTGACCTGGCTGCTGTACATGCCCATCACCAGCCTCAGAGGTCTCTCACCAAGGAAGGAAGGGAACCTAGAAGGTTATACCGAACATCTGTGAGACATCTCAAAAATAAGACATGAACAGAGATGGACCTGAAATGGACCCTTATTTCCCAAATATTTCTTTTCAGAGCCTTGATTTGGGCTATAGGTAGAAGACAAATTGTGAACAATTTATTAAAATGCTAAACAGGTGAAGAAAGACTAGGCAAATTTGCTGAACACAGTGGTGTTTTTAAATCAGGACAGTCATATGCTTTTGTTTACTCGGTTCACTTGTCCAATTACTCCTTGCACAGATCAAAATCCAATAAACAAATGGAGGAATAAAAAATGGGATAATTTGGCTTAGTAAAATTAGAAGATGTTTTTCAGTTATAATGAGCAAGATATTCTCTGCGTCAAAGACAATTTTAAATGCTATCAGGAAAATCTACTTCATACCACATCAATTCTGTATTGTAGAGTTTGAGAATGATAAACAGGCAAGCTTTTGGAAATCATGTAAGCAACTTGAATTGCTGGTACTTACAGAGGAGGTATGGTATGTGTATTCAGATTTCCTGGGAAAAAGAATCTAAAGTGAAAACTGTTGGGTGAAACTGCACAATGAAAAATTATTAGCCCTCTTGCTTCCAATTCTTCATGCTTGGTTAGCCTCCTCTGAGTCTTCCTTGTACTGATACTTTTCCTTTCCTTCAGATCCTAGGATAAGATATTTGAGTTATTTAAATGTCTATGCAAGGTACTACTCCTTTCATGTATCTATTCCAGTTGATTTCCTCGAATAAGCAAGACAGAATTCTTGTAAATCCTAGAAAGCCTGTCATAGAGCATCATTTGTAAGAGCCTGTTCTTGGGCCCTCAGGCTGTTCCAAGACTACCATTATAAACCATGGTGAATCAAAAGAATAACAGTGGAACAATATAAAAGACTTTTTTTTGTGTAGGGCAATTATCAATTGGGAGCAGAGCAGTGGAGGTTGCATCACAGTTCATCTGTGAATCACAAAGCAGATTTTTCTGAAGGTGTGTCAGTGTTGGATGAGCTGCTTCTGTTTGTGCATAGTTCATGACAAGTCTCTATTTGAATGATTAGTAATCTGCTGTCCTAAATCCTCTCATTTGGGGTGTAACAGGTCTCCCCTCTTTTCAGGAGGCATATGCAATAATTCTTAGCATGGCAATAGACTCATAAATTAAACCTCAAATTCCAGAAACACCTCTGTACTTTTGCTTTAAGAAGTTCAGTTGTTTTCAAGGTCTTCCACTTGTAATACATTTTGTTTGCATATCTGTGGTTTGTTTTGGATCCTATATTGAGATTATCTGCAAATTAAGCTAGTAATACAAACTTCACAGCCATGTAGAAAAATAAATATACTCTGTCATCCTTTCTTTTCACTAAGCAGTTCTCTCACTTCTTCCTTTTTTTTCATCAGGCACAGTTTCATTTTCTTCTCAAATGCATTATTGTATATGAAATGTCAATAAAGCACGAGGCGTGGAGCCAACAGAGCAGGTCTCCCAAGTTCTCTTCCAGGGATATCTTATTTAGTTTATACATAATGAATCAAATTGAGCTGCTTCAATTGGGCTGCTTCTTCTGTCTTGGAGGATCTCTCTTTTGATCTAGCTTTTGCTTTGAAAGACATTCTTAGATTATATTTCACCTTTTTCCTAGCTTTATATGGATTAGGTTTCCTTTCAAAACTATAGCTTGACCACACAAATTCATTTAAAAAATAAAAATTACTAGAGAAAACATCTCTAATTGTATTTTTAGAGAAGAACATTAAGTATTCTCTTTCCTGCCTGTCCAGAGTGGTTTGCTTGTAAGGATCCTGTGTCTGCATAGCTGAATGATTAAGCAAAAACTCCTAGGTGGTGTTCATGTGTTCGTTTTCATGCTCAGGACATGAGCCAGGGTCTGTACAGTGAATAGTTGGCGTGCTCTGGATCACATTACAGCCAAGTTAAAGGTGTTGGGCAAACAAGCAGCCTCTGGGGCTGAGGTTATCAGAAGAAGGGTGTTCCCCTTTCCTTCCTGCTCCTAAGGCAGGAAGGGCAGACAGGGGAATTTGGTGCTTTGCTCTCTGAATTGGCATATCTTGTATTTGAATATGGGGTTTGGAAGTAGACCCTGAGGAAAAGGTTGGGAAATGGTTTGTTAGGAGTTTTCTTTTTCCTGCCATGGGTGGGGAACGTTTTGATTGGCCTCCTCAGTATATCTTTCAAGGTTATGCCTGAATGTGCAAGTAAGAGAGGGTTCCCTGAGCTCAGCTGTGAAGGAACAGAGCTGAGCTTTGCTATACCTCTACCACAGAATATGGTAGAGAATAGAGTATTCTGTGCTGGGTACTAGAATAGACTAGAATAATGCTTCTGATTTCTGTGACTGAACTGTAAGTTCAGCCAGATGATGATAAGTGCTATTCTGCTTTTACTTTGCTTCTGTAATAGGAACCCTTGGTACAGCAAAATAGGTTAGGATAGCATGTAAGCCACAGGATAATGTGGATCAACTTCCAGCCTCACAGTCACTTTTGACTCTTACAGGTTTTTTCAGTGACTCTGTATATTTCTCAAGTGTGGCATAACATTGTTAACTGTGCACACTATGGGTCATCAGAGAGGAACCTCCTGTGATTTATTTATCAGCATAAACAGCATCAAGACATTGACCTCTGTAATATGTAGGCAGTAAGCAGCAATAGGAAGGGAAACACAGGAAAGCAGAACATGTTACTTAAATAAAGACAACATCCTGTAACATTGTCTGTAACTAGTATCAGAATAAAAATTTTTAGTGTCTTACATTATTTTTTCCTTATTCTCCATTGTGGGTACATACTGAGCCATCTTCTGTGGACCATTACAGATATTCTCAGTTCACACCTGTTTCCTTGCCATTCTTGGAGTACACAAGTTGCTTTTGGTTTTGGGCATTTGAGTTCAGAATAGCATGAGAGTGCTAGTGTTTGCATGCTACCATCATGAAACCTCTGATTCTCTCATTTCAAACTAAATCAGTATGTGGAGCAGAAACTCACTTGCATATGCTGAGGCAGTACCAACATAATGCAGGATTTTGATTGCTGAACTGGTGTGCAACAAGCAATGGAGTATAATTATGACATAAAAACTCATCAGAAATCATAACTAAGCCTCAAGTCATCCACATTCAGCTAAACTTTTATCTTTCAGGACTTTTTGCTTCTGTGTGCTCTCAACTGACTAGAAGGTACAGAGCCATCATCAGGGTAAAGTCAAACAGGAAATGTGAGGAAGGAGCTCAAGGCCTCCCCTTGAAGTTTCAGCCTTTATATTAACTTTATACCAACTTTCTACTATTGCACCTCTGCTTGGGAGTTTCAGTAGGAAATCAAGCAGGAGTAACTATATATGCCAGCTCTCAAGGGAGAAAACAAAAATCTAGAACGTGAATAGGAAGGTAGCATTCTTCTTTTAAAAGGACATGAACCCTCTATATCCTCTAAGGAAGGTAAATCACAAGAGGAAGTCCTACTCAGTGATGTCATCACATGGCCAGAATTTTCAGTTCTCTCAACTCACTGTGACTTCAGGAGCTGGTGATGTCAGAGAGCTGGGATTCCACAAGGAATTGTTGACCTTACCTCACTTTGAGAAATTGCATGGGTTAGCTTTTCCTTACAAGACATTGTCCAGTCTTTTCTACATGAAGGATTTCTCATGTTTCATTTAAGCTGATTATGCTGCCTCCCTCCTGCTCTAATGAATTAATACCACTGTGCCTGACTCTATCCACTCTGAAAATAGCTGTTGATACAGATCACAGCTATTTATATCTGCTGGTGTCAACATGACGCAGGCACATGTTCCCAGAAGAAATTATGCCTTTTTACAGCTTCTCCATCAATGCAGTTAAAAAGGCTTCAAACACAGAGCTAAATTGAACAAAACTTGAAGTGTTCTCCATTCTTGCCTTTCACCTGAAGAAGATGCAGAAAGTTGCATGTTATGATAGATTTTAAAGTTTAATTTTAAACCTACCAGAATTTGCCCCTGCATTTTTTTCAGCTCTGAAACTGGACTTTTTCAAGTCATGCTGTGTTTAATGTATCCCCAGTGTTCAGCAGCAGATTAGCTTCATGTCCAGGAATGCAACCAGAAATGTTTACCATTCTGATCTAGTAACTTCCTTCCACAGAAGTAAGTCTTCCATATGCTTTGACATTTTGGTGCCTGAACTGCTGTTGTAATTGTGCTAAGAAAACCTGGTCAGAATTGAGTAAGTCAGAGGCATTTTGTGCTCCAGATTAGTTCAAGATTTAGATGTCAGAGCAATCTAATGAAGCAAAGAAACATACTCATGGACCAGTTGAAAAACAAGTGTGGTGTTTCAAGGAGGATGTCTGAAACACTGATGAATGGAAAATTGATGTTGTATGCCTGCATCTTCTGACAGATAGTTGAAGTGGAAATACATTTTTTTCCATATATTTGTGATCCTCTATTTATAATTTGGAGTACGAAGGTGCACTTATATCTATGTATCTGTGACAGAGGCAGATGAGGATGAAGAATATTTGTAAATATATTTATATGCTGTTCAATTTCAGTTTTTTTAGATTGTGTGTTTCATCAAACTCTGGTGCAAAATGCTAGTTCTGAAATAAGAAATATCAAAGCAATTAATTTCAGTAGTTCAATATTATTAAAATTTCATCGAAAATATTTCAGTGCTCTTTATTTTGCTGTGTGCTTTGAATTTTGACAGAATTTTTCACTCTTATGAAACATGACTCACGTGATTGCATTGGAGTGTCATGCAAAAGCAACTTATCAGTTTGTATATATCTACAAAAGAGTAATTTCCAGGGCTGATGGGACAAGGTAAAGAGTGAGAGAATCAATTTTTCTAACTGCCAGCTCCAGAAAAGCATGAAAGTCAGTGGGAGCAGAATCCTCCACAAGCAGCAGCCAGCAGCCAAAATCTTCCTCCAGCAGCCAAATGTAAGAGACTGTGTGGAGTAGGGGCATCAGAGCAGTGCCACACGAGCAAGCTCTCTGAGATGAGTAACATGAGAAGGGATAAATTAGATTCTTCCTTGGCTTAAGTGAATTTATGGGAAAGTCCCTCTCCAAAAGTTTCAGGAGCAAATTTCAATGCCTAAGGGCAGGCTAGAAGCAAGAGGAACTTCATTTGGCATTTATGAATTGCAGAGAGTGACAATCCTTAAACAAACAATGACAAAGGGAATAAATATTTCTAAACCTCACAGTGGAGTGAAGTGAAAATAGCACAGTTGCAGATTTAGAACGATGACCAGCATGTTAAAGGCTAAATAGCTGTAGCATCACTTGTACTTTTTTTTTTAATTATTTATTAATTTTGTGAACATTCAGGCAGCTCTCTGATTAATCAGAAAGAAGAGAGAGTTGCATTCTGTGTTGTTCTGAACAGGAAACCAAGTTGTATGCATGCAGGAAAACAAGACAGAAAGTGGTCAGACAGGAATTTCTGAGTATATGAGGTCAAGGGTGGGAGCCAGTTACGGTAAATTTGATGATCCTACAATATCAGAGACAGTTTCAAGATTCCCTTTTCTAACAGAAGATGAGCTGTGGCTATGAAATTTCTGTCACTTTGGTCTGTTGTGGTACAAACACTGCTTATAGAGCTTTAAATACCAGCAAAATAAAACCATATGAAATGTTATTTTCAGGCTGGAATCCAGATCCAGAAAGAATTTAAGGAGCTTAGTGTGATTTTCCTTCTCACCTCATGGCATCTTCTAGTAAAAAAGAAAACCACAACAAACCAAACAAAATAATTGAATAAGAAATTAAAACAATAAATGTAACAAACTGAAACATCCCTATCAGATTTTTGTCCAAAAAATTTTAAAAGCTGTAGTATTTCACCTGCAATGTTCACAGATAACCTTTTGTTAGAAAATCAGAACTGACTTAATTTTCTTCCTTTCTTCAGAATGCCTCAGAATGGATGTCCATCACTGGATCTGGCTGTCAGGTATGTGAAATCGTTCAAAAACAGATGAGGAGAAGAACCACAGCCTCCAAGTCTTGGCTTGGTTTGTTTCATCAAGATCTCCATGTTACTTTTGTTGCAGTTATCTGCAGAGGAATCAATTATGAGGGAGAAAACTCTTCAGGGCTGTAGAAGCACTGAGTAGAGAGGGTCTGCTTCAAGAAACTTTTGCAAACACCAGTATACTTAACTTACAGTCAAAAGAATTGATGTGAGCATGCAGTCAGGTAAGGAAAGGAGTCCAGATCTTCAGCAGCCCAGTTCAGTGCCAGATAACAATAGATGCTTTATGATAAACTGTCTTCCCCCACGTACAGAAAGGCTCATGAGTTAACTATGCTTTCTGACATCATCACAAATAACCATTTGTTAAAAAACATGTCACAGTGTTCATGGTTAAAAAACATGTCACAGCCTTCAAGATTTTTGAGTGACAAACCTTTTAGATATTGAGAATCATTAAACTGTAAGGCACTTGTTAATAGGGACACACTTATTATGAAACAGATTGCATTCATAACTCACAAATTAGCTGTCTAGCACCTGTATTTTCATTAATTGCTTGCATTGAAATAAGTACTTTCCTTTACAGATATTCTTGGTATTTTACAAGCTTTGTATGGGAAACAGGTGATGTTTGGATGAAGGTGACATAACCCTTACAGTAGGTTTTGGCAGAGGAGTCTTAGGTTTTGTGGAAGCAAGCTGAGAAGTTGAGTTTGCAAGTAAAATGAATGTCCACCTTCCAGTTCACAGGCCTGTGTGAATGGTGTTTGCTGTTGCCTAATTGTAGTGGTTTCATGTTGCACATCCCCTTTTTCCTATCTTGACTCAGGCTGGCTCTGGGTTTTGAGGTTTAAAAAAGTACAGGTGCTTTGCAAAGCAAAATTTATTGCGCTCAACAAAGGAGTGCTCTGGGATCCTCCTCGATCTTCAACAGCTGCATTCTTTCAAGCTTGGTAATGTATTTAGTGATAATGAAAGTAAGTAGCTCATTGTGTTGCTATGAGCCAGGTGTAACATAAATAGGCATTGTGCAAACATATCCAGACTACCAAGGCAAAATATTTCAGGTTGATCCCAGCCTCCTGTAAACACAGATGGATAACTGAGGGGAAAGTCTTTGTCTGAAAGCTTACCACTGTTACTGTAGCTCTGACACCTGGAGATCTTCCCAAGAAGTGAAATGCATGACTGCTTCCAGATCAGAATCCCTGCCATACTGCCTTGACAGAGCAAATACTAATCAGTTGATTAAGCCCTTGAAAACAATTGTGTTTAGAACTAAGCTGAAGATCCAGCAAACCATTAGAAGAGAGCAGCTTCCAAATGATGCATGTATAGTGTCCCCTTCCTAGACCTGGAATTCTCCAGTAACATGGAAAAACAGCACCAGAGGAGATCAAAATGCTGCCTGTCATTTCATGCATTTGTGACCAGCAGGCAGATTGTAGAAGAGCTTTCTGGAGGAGAATCACAGACATGCTGGTACCTATGTGTCAGTTAGCTGAAAGCTATACTGTTTAAAAACATGGTTGATACCAAGCCTTTAGAATTAACATTGGCCCCAGGCATAGAAGCATGTTGGAACATTGGCCTCCACTTCCCGTTGGTCTCATCGCTAACCCAGCCTCTTGCTATCAGGGCCTGGATGTGAGGAATACCTGAAGCTGTAATAATGAAGACCTGACGAGCATGTAGGACTGGGTGAAGGGGAATTACTGGAAATCTGAGACCCCTCCCTGCATTTACACAGCAAACACCTTTGTAATTGATGTGTGTATTTATGTAGTTTTACTAGTTACAAATATATAATAAATAATGCCTTGACAGGTCAAACATTTAAGGTACAATGAGTCATTCTCAATACTGAATGAGGAGCCTTGGTCCCAGAATTTTTTATTGAGGCAAATCAGTGTTTTAAATGCATACCTCAAATTTCTTGTTAAAGTAAATGCCTGTGGTATGACTGGGCTGGAAGGATGAGAGAGAAAATTCACTGTGCTTTCAAACTGGAGCATACATTGCTCTAACTTGAAGTTTTATTGCAAGTGCTCTGGTTTTGCCCAAGTGGACAGCAGCTTGGCAGAAATTTTCCACAGCACTTTCTTTTTATGTACGTTTACCAGCAATAATCTCAAAAACTACTGAAATTAAACCTGTCAGTGAGACCTGTCAGTGGTGTAAATCTCTGTGCCCAACCCACAAAACATTATTAGTCAGCTGTTGCCCCAGCCAGAAAGTGTTAGTTCCTGAGTTTGGGTTGTGGTAGCTCACATGTTCAGCTTGGGAGACACCAAGTTCAATACATGGAGTGCCAGCCAACATGACTGTTCTGTCAGAAGCAAAAGCCTGTGCACGGTCACCCCCTGCCTCTGAAGAAAAGGTCAGTGTGTCCAGGGGAAGAAGAATGCAATAGACTTACACCCTCTAGCCATTGTGTCTCCCCTCCAGCTTTTATCAAAATAATGTGGATACCACCACAGCAAAGAACCTGTCAAGTACTTCCTTTAATTCCATATTTTCAGCATAGAGTTATTGAATAGTTTGGTTTGCAAGGAACCTTTAAAGGTCATCCAGTCCAACCCTCCTGCAATGAGCAGGGGTATAATCAACTAGATCTAATTTGTTCAGAGCCCTGTCCAGCCTGACCTTGAATGTTTCCAGGGATGGAGCACCTGCAACCTCTTTGGACAATTCATTCCAGTGTTTCATCACCCAAATTGTAAACATTTCTACCTAACATCTTGTCTAAATCTACCTTCTTTTGGTTTAAAACCATTACCCATTGTCCTATCACAGAAGGTCCTGCTGAAAATAACCCCCATTTACTGCTGGACTGAAAGGCAGCAGTAAGGACCTCCTGGAGCCTTTCCTTCTCCAGGCTGAGCAACCTCAACTTTCCTCACAGGAAGGGTGTTTCAGTCCTCTGGTCATTTTTGCGGCCCTCCTTTGGAATGGCTCCAACAAGTCCACTTCCTTCCTGTGCTGGCATGTCTATAAGAAATTAAATCCACTTTCTGGAATGATCAATATGAGAAATTTAGAAGTTGTTTTACACTAAAGACTTCTTTACAGGCATTAGCTTACACTTTTGCAGAGACTGGAAAGATGATCGTATTATATCCAGTCAGAGAAGCAGAAGCAGCAGAATGTCATTACCTGTAAGGGATCTTTTCTCTTATGTAGGTATTGTACTTTAGATGTGCAATAGCCAGAAGTGCTTGGAATGATTATGAAGTGGTAGAAAGAGCATTCATCAGCATCACCTGTATTGCTGCTGTGTCCACAAATTCTAAAATTTATTGGCATAAGCTATCAAATCCTGTAATTCCCCTTGCCATTTGCTGGTATTTGTGTTTATTGCTCTCTAACCAGAATGATGTACAGCCAAAAACCTACCAGTTATTTCATCTGTGAATAAGAAGATAACAATACACATATGACTAAGTTACTTGTGTCCTTTCCTTTCAAATGGATTAGTGTGGAATTTACAGCTCCATTTCCAGATGCTTAACTTTTATTCTTGTGGCCTTATCGGAGAGCCTAAACTAGGGTGAATGTAGATAATGCAAATAAGTATAAACAGTTCTATTCTCTGTCTTTGACTTTGACATTGACACCTCCAAGTACCATGTGCTAGCTTGTTTGTGAGAAGATTGTCAGATATGTTGGTGAAAAAGCAGCAAATTTAATCTAGAAAGAGAAATGTGATAATGTTGGAAGAGGTAAAGACCAACCACCACCAAACATTATGGCCCTGATCCCAAAGCACCAAGGTAAGTTTGCAGAGCTCAGTACAACAGCTGTCAAAAGACATTAGAAGTCACAATGTATTTCCACAGTTGTTTCTTTGAGATCCAAAATATCTTTTGAGCTATGCTGCACTGCAGAAAACTGCTTTGTTCTTGTAGAACAGATTCAGGAATGAGTTGAATGTGACAGATTCTTCAGCTTTTTTCATTATTACTAACTGGGCAACCATACAAATATTTGTATTATTGTTGATCAAATGTTAGAGTTCGGGGAACAAGCGTCAGTCTTAGTTGATCATTAGCTCAACATGATTCTTTCTTTCTTGGGTTTATGAAGGGAACTACAAGTAAATGACCTAGGAAGTAGCTCTGTGTAAAAGGGGTTGGGTAGGAGATAAAGGGATAGTGGATTATAAACAAGTGGTGGTTTGGGGCTTTTTTTGTTGTGCTTTTTTAAATCAACAGGGTTAAAAAAAGACCACAGTGAAAATATTTAATAACTTAAACAAAAGAAAACCAATATGTTGCAAGAAACATTGCCCTAACACAAGAGTGTGTGGCAATTGAGAGTAGAAATGCCCTGGGCCACAGAAGTCTGCTTTCTTGTTTCAGCTGCAGGAAATAAAAAAAAGAGAGCACAGTTGCCAGTGCAAGAACTAACTCCAGATTTGAAAGCCTTCCTGTTGAGAAATGCTCCTTTCATAAGCATGTAAATGTGCTCTTCATAATTACAATCAATCTTCCACCTAATTATTTCTTATTAAAGTTTAGAAAATTTAGCAAACTTCTACAGAAATGGTAATATCAGATACTGTTATTTTGTATGCTATGTAAGTGTAATATGAGCTGGTTTTCCATTTTTTCAAAATCATTCTTCACAACTTCTGTACAATTCCCACAGATTCCCTCAAGCTAGAGAATATATACAGATGCTCATGTATCCAGTCCTTCTGCTCTGCAAGCTGTGCAGTTTTAATGCATCTATTAGTATAAAATCCAGAAATAATATTTTGCTAAGCCAATTCCTGTTCTTTTATTTTTTAATATTTTTCTCTTTCTGTTCTTTTTTTCCTCCTCCCCTTCTTTGCTCCAAACAGTGTGCCATTCAGCATGGAATTTCCTGGAGGCAGAGCAGCAATGTAGCCAATTGCAAGTCTTCCACATGTTCCATAGTACATGCAAAAGTTGTGCTGTCAAAACCAGGTTCCCACCTGTTGCCTTTGGAAACGATGTTTTGTTTTTTGTCTGGGAAGAGAGGCAGGGGCCCTGCTCGATGCTTCTTAGGGAAATAGCAATTTGCACAGTGTGTACAGCTCATGCCTCTGAATTCCTGTGTTTGTGGACTCCTGAGTTTCACATTGTAACTGTTGGCACTCAGCTTTACAATGATGAAACTGAGGAAGCACACAGGTGTGTGATAGAAATGGGAACAGAGAGCTTGCCAAACCCTGAAGCATTTTGTACAGTTAAAAAGCCATTAGTGTCCTTTTGCTCTTGGCTCCTGTACATAGCTTCAGCTGCCCAATAGATGTAAGAATTAGCTTGCTTTCATTGAAAACATATTTGAATTGAACTAAGAGATTTCTCTGCTCTTGCTGTTGTAACAGTCCTTACAATATGTATTGCAGGGATCACAGCATATCCTCAGCACAAACTTCAAAAGAAATTTGAGTATAAGACACACGTGTACAGCAAGATGGATACACTTGTACTGCTTTTAAACCTGGATTTCAGAAGAGTCAGGGTAAAATTTCCTATGATTTCTTGAAGAATGAGTATTTAGAATGTGTCTCTTTCTCTCCTGTTTGAATGGAAGCAATGTGCTTGCTTTGATGTGAAGATAAGCAGATAACATGTTTCCTGCCATGTGTCCTCCTGCACTGTCTAAACACTGAAACATGTCCATCATCTATGAATTCCCCTTATGCTGTTATTTGTGATCTCAGTATGGTTTTGAGTATGCTAGTCAGATCCTGAGATATGGACTTCAGAGGCTGAAGTGGTTGGAGTGGTGTGATCTCTCCCTGGGTTGTACAGGACACCTGTCACTAGGTGTAGTAGCAGTGCCCTTCTGTGGTAGGTGTTATGTGCATTCTGAAAATGGATGTCCGCAGAAGAGTTAAAAAAGTCAAACATGAGGACCCACTCAGTGTTTAAGTGGCTAAGATCACTCAGTACTCCTGATACCATATATATAATTTCTGTTCTTGTTGATCATAAGTACTTTTCAGTATGTTGAGAGGCAGTTTTTTTGCATGTGCTTGTTCATATGTACATTATCATGAAGCCCTTATATTCAGACCAGCAGTAAGGTTACATCTGCACTTCACCACTGATTACAGTGTTAGGAATATTGCAACAGCCCCACTAAAGACCAGAGCAAGCACATTTTTCCTGAGGGAGTAGACTTCTGAAAGCAGCAGTTAAATTCTTCAGGACATAGCTTCTACCTCAGAAGAGGTATAGACTCCTCTCCTGCCTCTAATACCAGACCTAATTATGCACTACTGTACTTAATGATGCATTACTGTATGGGGCAGGGAAGGTATTACATTCCCTGTCATGGAGCTTGACAGGGTTTATGTTGACTAGTATTACTATTATTTTCAGCAAAGTAAGGGAGTACTTCTTTCCAGTCTGATGAAGTGGTATCTGAAATCAGATTCTAAATCCCTGTTCTTAATCACATAATGTTCTAATTTCTTTTTGTTTGTTGATACAGCTTTAAGTGAGTGGTTCGATTTTTAGTCAAAGCCCAGGTAGTGCTTCATGCAATATAGGTCTGATTTCCTGTTCCACCTTCTTTTCTTGAAACAAAGATTAATCCATGGCTGAAGCATTAGTTTGAGGGGAAGACAAAATGTAACACAGGATTGTTTGTGCTGTGGAGTGCATATTGTTGCCAACTATGTGTTATGTAGGGCAGAACAATCATGTGAAGATGGAATTCAGGTCTCTATTAGAGCCTATGAGAGCCAGTGGGTGATGTTTAAGGTTCTTTGCTGTGCAAAGGTGCAGTCAGGTGCACATCCATCAGTGCAGATGGAGAAGCTCAGCATAGGAAAGGGACAGGTTGGAGAGAGTCCTGCAGGCTGCCAGCTGGAGCACCCTTACCTGTGGGAAACTCTTCAATGCTCCTTCTCTTTTACGTTATTGTGGCTATAGTCAGGCTCAAAATGCCAAAGACTGATTGTCCAAAATTTCTACCAATAGCATCACAGTAAAAAAAAAAAAAGCAGAACAAATTGGTGTTTCTCTGGTGCCTCTCACTGTGAGTCTCTGAGTTGTGTCCAAGGTGTAGGTGTCTTTTACTGAGAATTGAAGGACCAATTTTAGGATCATCACTGTGTCTAAGAGGCTCCAGCAACATCTGAAAGTGCTGGAATGAATGACAGAACTAGCTAAACACTTAACTTTACTAATGCTGCCTGTTGACTGTTATGCCCTACAAGTCTCCACTGCACAGTGACAAGGAGCTTTTCTCCTACCATCTTTTAGCAGTCAGCAATCTTCAGGCACGTAAGTTTTATTTCTCTTCAAAACCAGACTTAGCAATAGCAAGATGGTCCTCATGGTTCTTAATCAAGTAGGCACAGCATGAAAGGAATCCTGTGTCTGTAGGCTCTGTAGAGCCTTTGCTATCATAGTAGTTTTTCTTAACTTCCTGAAGTTGCCTGTTTTCAGCTAAGGAGGCCTCTTGTGAAAATATCTCAGTTCTGAAACCATATTCATAGGCAAAGCATCATGTGTGTCAGGAACTACAGATTTTTTAAAAATATATTAATATATTGGAATCTATGACTTCTGCAACAGCTATGATAAAATGCAGACTGAAATATAATTTATGCTTGCTTTACAATCTGTGACTTTCTCAGTCTTGATTTTTTGGTGCTGCACAAACCAGAAATCTCCCAGCATCTAATTACAAATGTTAGAGGAGAGATTCATGTTGTTTTACTGACAGTAAATGGTGACAGGCCAAAGTGATGTCTGTTACCCTCCTGCACCAACTGTGAGTCTAACCCACAATCAAGCAGTTTTCTTACTCAGTGTAAAAAGAAGACACTTAAGTCTTATGTTCCCCGTGCTCACTTGAAGTTGTCACATTTATCCTACCTTGTCATTTATCCAATAAAGTGTGACAACATAGCTTGAAAGTGTCAAAGGTTGTAGCTTTTTTTAAGAGTATCTGTTTTCATCTCTCAAGAGGTTATTAAAAAACTAACAACAAGCTTGAGAATAGATAGAAAGGGAGCACCCGTACAAAAGCAATCTCTTTAAAAACAATAACAAAACCCACCAACATTTGTGTGATCCAGGATAGGGTGGGAGGGGAAGTGAAAAGA
The DNA here is from genome assembly GCA_013397555.1 of Urocynchramus pylzowi. Classification (NCBI taxonomy): domain Eukaryota; kingdom Metazoa; phylum Chordata; class Aves; order Passeriformes; family Fringillidae; genus Urocynchramus; species Urocynchramus pylzowi. The sequence continues at coordinate 1,999,205 of VZRH01002255.1, forward strand.
TGCAAATTCTCCCTCTTAGGTGATTTCTTCCTATCTTTTTCTAAGTGAGAGGTTTCTGTATCTGCAGCCATGGCCCCAAAGGGAAAAAATGGATTAGAGTGAGATATCACGTTGCAGAAAATCAGTGTTGCAGTTGTCGCTGTACACAGACAGAACCTTGGGCCTGAGTCATGCCAAGCCTGGCTTCTCAGCCAGTGGATTGTATGTCACTGCACATGTCCATGCCAGTCTTTAATGCACTTGGCAGTGAAATCTAGGGACTGGATTCTCACACATTACCGAGAAGCTTAAACCCATGTCATTCATGACTACAAATATATTTAGGAACTTTCTGCAGTCAGGAATACGTGAGAAGTATCTGTCTGGTTGACTGTTGGCTTTACAATGATTCTGCTAATACTGGGTACTCCTGTTGTTTGGCTTCAAGCAGTGAACTGAAAGCATGCCCTATAATGAATAAAACTTAGCTGGAAAGAATTCTTTTGTTCTTACATGGGTTTGCTGTCATCTCCTGAAATTTTATTCATTTCCTTTTGGAAATGTCTACAACAATCAAAGCTTGATATGGTTGCCAGCCATTTGGTTTAAATAAACAGCTGTATTGATTTACAGAGATGCTGGGCCCTGTGCCAGCTTTTTCTTTGCATTACTAGAGAGTCCAAAAGGTCCCTGACACAGTGTGCCCTTGGCTAAGCTCTGTCTTGTCTGCTACATCCTACTGTATTCAGTTTCCTTCTACATGTGAAAGAGAACTGGACATTAAGAATGTAACAATTTATGGTGTGGAAACTGGAAGTAGCCAGCTAGCTCTTGGTTCTTTTCATCCCAAACCCACATGTTTCTCAACCCCTCTGGGAATCCCAGCATTTCCTTTTGAGCTGCTTTAAACATGATTCTCTTTCTCCATCTCTGCTTTTTATATTTTAGAAATAAAAACCTTGGAAAATGCCTTTCTTGGAGACATTTCCTTTCAGAGACTATACTAGAGCAGAAAATATAATTAGAATGGAAGGCATTGACTAAAGGTTTTACATGTTTGTCCTTTAACAGGCCATTTTAACACTGGGAGTAGTATAGCTAAGGCAAAATAGGCTGTAAAATCCATTTTAAAAGCTGGCTAAATACCTACACTGTGGTTTTTGAGTTAACCTTGTACCACCATGGCAACAGTGCTACCAAGCTAGCTCAGATGTGTTTGTGGGAATGACGGCAGCACAGCCCCAAGTCTTCCTCTCTGCCAGAGAGGCAGTGTCCTTTCTGTGCATCAAACAAGGCACCCCAGAAATGGCCTGATAATCTCTGAGGACCCTTGGCTCTTTAAAGCATGGTCAGTGGGGAATAAGCCATCTGCTTTTAAACTTAGATGGCCATCAAAAAGGCCTGGCACTTGAGCTCTGCTATGGAAGATCCAGTTTTTAATTTCTTGTTTGTTGAGAATCTGAATGATTAAAGGCAGAAAGTACCAGCTGTTCAATCTAGTGGCAACTGCCTCTTAAGGAAAGAGGAGAAATCCATCAAAAAGCTGTAAAACAGTATCTGCTGTAGAAATATCACAGCTAGGTAAGAAAGATGTATCTTGCCTCAGGCTTTTTCTTGCTTAAGACTCTCTAGAAATCCCAGCACTCGATGCAGTGATCCTATGAGTTTCCCACAGCAGGCAGCAGGAATGACAAACATTCTTTGAGGCTATTGCCAGCAGTGGACCCCTCATACAGACTACTAAAAATCCCTTAATCCCCTCCACTTAATGCTGACCTAAAGAAACAGAAGATCAAAACATAACCTCTGGAGTGACCTTAGCTTGCTCTGTAACACCTCACCAACGGTCAGGGATGTCAGAGAGTTCCCTGCAGGCCCTTGCTGTTCTCTAAGGAATGTGCTGTTTACCAGATCCACCAGAAAGCTCCTTTATCCTTTAGAAATATGTAACATATACAAGAGGTCTACTGGCCATCTTCCTCCTGAGATCTACATGCAAAGCAGAAGGCAAAATTTACATATATGCAACCAAGACACTGAAACAAAATCTGTACAAATTCAGAGCTGAAAAAACAAAACACCTCAAGGTTACCCTTGATGATTGATCCAGAAAAAGAATTTTTTGCTATTTTAGTGTCCTCCCATTTTGAAGACCTGTCACTTTAAAGCTATAATTCTCTTATTCTTATGCTTTCCAGAAGCACAAATATTTGAAAGAATAACTATATTTAAAAAAAAAATATTACTAAGAATGAAGGCTAGAAGGTGTTGTTAGAGGCCTATGCTGTTCACTGCAGAATGTGAACATATTCCATGTAAAATAGCAAGGCCATTGTTGGAGTATCCATGATCTTCAGAATGTGTTCTGTCTCATCTTTTCACATAATTATAAATGGGAAATAAAATTAATGTAATAAATTGCTGGCTTTTGCAGATGTGCAATTATTGTATTGGATTCTTGCCTTTTAAAAATACAGCATTGTATCTATTGGCATGATGTGATCCAAGAATACTGTTCCATAACTGTTGTTTCTTTCCACACCTCCAAGGAAATCTGCAGGTCGTAGTTGCAGAAAACACAGCCCTTACTGCTGACTATTGCCACATCTGCTCCAGAATTGCAGCAGTGAAAGTGTGAAGTGTGGGATCAGGTCACTCTGCATTCTCAGATGGATGGATGGCACTACCTCCACAGGCTTGCCTTCCTATTTTCTATTTATTCTTTTTCTAAATTTCCTTCTCTCTTATTATTTCAGAATTAAGCCACATGAAACCTGCCCCCAAAAATCCATCTGCTGACCAGAGCTGTTAAATGCTGGTGCCAGAGAAATGAATCTGGCCTGACTGGACAGATTCATTCAGGCCTGACAACCCTAATTAAGTTGGCCAAGGCACTTGAGACAATCTCAAAGAGTCACAGCGGGAAAGGGAGAGAGAAACACTAATTTTTTCTATGCAAGTATTAAAGGAAACCATCTGCTCCAAAATACCCTTGGTTAGTGAATGTCTCCACAGGCAGTCTGCTAAGGGAGCAGTATCTGGAGCTTAGTAGAGCTGACTTTTTAAAAAGCAGTACTTGAAAAACAGAAGGATCAATTTTAAATTTTTTTTAATACACACACACACACACACACCCCGCCTTTGTAGTCATTTGCTTTCACCCTATCTTCTAACAAATTATACTTTTGGCTTCTGCAACCTTTTTTGCAAGACTGTGAGAGGGTATATGGGACCATCCTATCAGGAGGGCTCTACACAAGTTACTTTACCCTCAGGGTCAGTGCTAAAGCCCTCTTCTGTTTTTGAGCAGCTGAAGCAGCATTGGACTGCTTCAACTCCACAGTTTTTACTGTTGCTGCTGATTCTATGTGCTTTGTTGATTATGCTGCACCACTTCCACCTTTAATGTTTTTCAGGTCTTTTTTTAGACAAAAAGACAGAAATAACGATGGTTTGAAAATGGAACCAATAGCAAATGTCAAGCTGAAAGTCCCATGTTTTCCTTGGCATGTCATTGCTGAAGGATATAAGAGACATGTTTCATATCTTGTTCAGTATCTCTTGTAGTATAATTTTTGCAAGTGCTAATAACTCATATCTCCTAGCTGAAGTCTGGTGTGACTATATTCTACCTAAAATTGCTCTGCAGTTTCATTTGAACATGTTCTTGATTTCCCATGTTAAATTGTGTGACACTTGAATTGTCAAATGGCAAGTGCCAACACTTAGCTCTGTTCCAGATGTGCAAACTCTCTGGGAAAGAGGAGAGTGAGGGTTTATGCCTATAGAATTTGTTGTTAGTGATGTTCCCTATGGCTCTTCATAGAGTCCAATACACATCTTCATTGCAATGAGAAGGAAATACAGTGGAGAGTATCCAGTTGAGATTTTTTTTATGTGATTAGTTGTAATGAGTAAACAAAGCTGGTGGACTCACAGTTTTACCAGAATTCATCCTACAGCTGAGCTTTGTCTTGTCAAATCCTCACAAAGAAAAATGGCTTCTCACCTTTCTCCTTCTTTTTTTGTTTTTTCTTGCTACTGCGTCAAAAAAATGTGTAAAGGAAAAAGGAATTATTAGTTTTTCAGTATTACATTATGTTTTTCTATATCTGGGTAAAGTCTTCAATTAAATAACAATCATGAAAGCAAGGTAAGGAGTGAACAGGACTTCCAGAAGAGATGTTCCAGCAACTGCTTCACTGGTTTTTTATTTAGGAGACCTGAGTGTAAGTCCCATCTCTCAGGAGATTTTCTCCAGTAGGTAAGTGGCTTTACTTTTCTGCATCTCAGCTCCTCAGTTGTACAGTAAGGCTGAGAGCATTGTCTTGCTAGAGCTTGCTGTAGTGAATACCAGCTCACCCTGTTTTCAAGGGGATATCCACTGGCTGGGAATCGTTGCAGCACTGGTGCTCTTCTTTTTATCTTCTGAGAATGTTAGACTGTGGTTCTAGTAAATGCTATTCCAGACTTTACTCGTTTCTTACTTCTTTAGTCAGAGACTGTAATAAAAGGGAGAGACCCAAGCCAGTGTGGTGGTTCTCCTTCAAAGAACTGGTGCAAGGATTAGCATTTTGGGCGAAGTGTGAGGGTGTTTGGGCTTTTGCTTGCTATTTCTCTTACTCCACAGAAAATGCTGCAGATTCTTTCTATGTGTGTGCACAGTGGGAGAACATGCCCAGCTGAGATCCAAACACAAATGAAACAGAACTCGAAAAGTTCAAAGTTGACACAGTCCAAGTTCTTGCTACTAGGGGGAAAAAAAAGCTCCTTTACTTTTCCTTTATTAAAGCAAACAAACAAAAATCCCAAACAAACAGTAAATAACCAAAACAACTCCCACCCCACTCATCTTCCTTTTCAAATGCATGCATTTAAATCAGCACACTGCTTTGGAGATGGAAGAGAGAGAGAGTTCTATTCCCAGAGCCTGTTTTTAATCATCAGATGATTTTAGAGAAAACCTCTGAACATTCAGCACTTGTGGTCAGTTTTCCCTGCCCAAAAAATGAGTGGTTTTTGCAGACATTCCATAAACACAGGAAGCTTTGACTGTGTCTCTAACAGATAGGGAAACAGAAAAGTAACATACACACAATATAAAGGCAAAAGCTAAACTTGCCATGATAGCTCAGAGGAATGTAGTCCAGAAGTCTGTCCCTGTAGCCAGAGCCAGATGTTTCAAACAGAATATCCCAAATCTGTAAAGTACAATTCTGACATAACCTGCCTATGTTTTAGATTTCTTTTAAATGATTGATTTTTCCTTCCTGAAGCATGGCACTATGTTCTCTTTGAGTCTCTGGTTTTATTTTGTTTCTTTGGAAGGGTAAAAGGGGTAGCATAAAGGGCTAAAAAGCTGCTGGGAAGAATTCCCATGGTGTTTAGCTTCCTGATCATCTCATAACTGGTTTTCATTTTTATCTGACAAACTATTAGCCTCAGTTTTATCTGCTGCAGGAAGTTTCATTGATTCATGTTTTATCCAAGTTTCCATCCGTTTCAAATTTTTTGTTCTCTAGCTGCTTACTGAGTGTTTCATTTTTCTTCTAAAGAGTAGCTAAAAAGAAATTCCTTATTATCTTCTCCTGCACCATTTGTTATTTTTACATAGCCTAATTGTTACTAGTTTCCTTAATTAAAGAAACACTTAAGTTCCTTTCATCCATGGAATTTTTTTTAAGAGAAGTCTTAACTTTTTCTAATTCCCTCACCAGTCTTTCTCCCCAGCTTTGCTTTTACCCAGTTGCTCACCAGAACTGAAGCTGCAAATACGTGTGAAGGTATCCTTTTCCCTTTCAAATAGCCTTTTAATATTGTAATTATTTGCTTTTCCACATGAGTGTTAACCTTTCTAACCTCATCAGCCCAATGAACAGAGATTTTAGCAGAGCTGTCAGAATTAGCCACCTGAGCAGTTAAACAAGTGAAATTCAGACCATTTTTCCCAAAGTACATTACTTCTCTCTGAAAAGTAAAGAATTTGCCTGATGTTAGTCTGTCCAGTGTTTTCATTTCTACCCAGTTAAAACTACAGGAGAGAACCTTTAACTGAAACATCCCTAACACTTTATGATGATTTCTGTGAATAAATTGTCATTGTTGGAATAGCTGAATCCAAGGGCTTTTAATCGTTCTGAATTTAGATTATGAATCAGAATAATATGTTGGTTTTGGTATTTTTTTTTTTTTTTAGAATCAGTATTCTTTGACAAACTTCCTAATTTTTAATTGGTTTTCTAAAATTCTCTGTTAATATGGTTTCTCCCTTCACAGATCCTGTCATCGTTGTCAGTCTGATTGCAACAGAAACCCTGTTACAGAAGTTTTTGTTCTGTGGAAATGTTTGATACTAAAAAAATGTTTCAAATGAGACAAAACAACCTCCCAAGATTTTGAAATCTTCAGCATGATAAAAAAAAAATACTAAGTCTCTTTCATGGTATTATATAATATTGGTGGCATTAAAATCACCATGGAAAACAAGAAAAAAAAGAGTTTTAGTAACATGTATTCCTCCAGATGTTTCAGATTTCCATTGCACTCTTCTGTGGTAAATTCCTCTGTGAAAAGTTTAGTTACCATTTCATCAAGAGAGGGCTCCTTAATTTTTGGTGTGGTTTTGTTTTACCCCAACTGCTCTGTGTTAACAAAGACAAGTTAAAATACTCTATGTTCTATTGCACTCTACAATTAAGATTTATAACATCTAAAATATTGTGTTCAGAAAAAAATCCCCAATAACATATAATTATTGCATTTATGCTGAAAGCTGTTTCATTTGGTTTGGTGAAACTATTAGCATCCCAGTTGATTTCCAGTTAAAATCTACTTTTGATCTGTCCCTGCTCCATCCTTCTGCTTTCTCAAATCAACTCAATCTGAAACCTGGAAATTCCTGTCCCATGACTAATGGACACTGATGCAGCTCCTCCCTGCAAGCTCTGGTCCCTGCTCCTTTGGGTGTGCTTTGAAACTGGTCAATAATAAGGAACAAAAGATTCCTGGCCCTCCACACTGTTTTACCAAACTTGCTGGCATGGTAGCTTTAGCACTGCCCATTTCCAACCTTAAGCCACATGTGATAAAGAATTCTGTGTTTTACCAGGCAGTGTAGTCAAGTAGCAGCATAGTGCATAAGTTGCAAATGTTAAAGTGGTTCAAGTGATGTACACCAAAACCTCATCTAAAAGGGAGCTCTGAATCAGCTATTCTTAAGAAAACTGTCAGCACCCTTGAAGAATTCCCTGCTGATAATCAAATGTCATCTGACCCCCACCAGGTAAAGGCTAAAAGTGATTTACTTTGGGGTTTTTTAAATTGAAAGCATGCAGTGTCTTTGCATCTTTATTCTGCTGAACCATCATTTTCAGCAGTGTTTTTGGCTAGGTCATCCATCACAAGCTTCTGTGGGAGATGTAGGCAACCCCTGTAAAGGCAGGGTGCAGATTAGATCTCATGCAGATTTTCAAAGGCAGAAATGCAGCAGTGAGACCCCTTTTCAGGGGGAGCAGCTGCTGCCCAGTGTAACAAGATGTCTGTGCCACCAGTGTCCCTGAACCCAATAGATTTTCATCCAGTCCTGTAGTCCTGTGGTTTTGCAAATGAAGAGCTTGGGATTCTGTGGACAAAGAGTGCCCATAGGTGTTACAGACACATACTGCATCTTTTTCTTGAAAATTAATGGGGTCTTGTGTAGTTGGTCAAAATTAATAGTGTTTTGTTTAGTGGTCAGTTGGTCAGTGGGATTTATTTTTTTCTGTGTGATAATTAGGCATGGATAATTAAATGCAAGATTTTAGCAACTTTGTGGAAGCAAAGGACTAAAGGACCATTATGAATAACTGTTGCAGTTGTCAACATTTCTATGCTGTTCTGAGGTGATTAATATGCAACCACAAAAATTTGTTCCAGGCAGACACTTGGCATTAAAAGATGCACTCCAGGATTTTTTTTTTCCTTATGTTTGAATTTAATCCATCAGGCCATTTTTAAGTAGGAAAAATACTTTGTTTTTGAAAGTTGAGATTCCTGACATAGTTCTGGTTACAGAGGGAATATTTAGGGAATGAACAAGGGCCACAGGACTCTGCCTCCTATTTTGCCCCCATTCTCCCTCTCTTCATCAAACCTGTTCTATGTTCTTATGTTCTTGTGCTCTATTACAGATAAAAGTGATAGGGACAGATAAAAGTGTAGTTCTAGATTTGTTCATCCTCATTTTTCTCTTCCACTCAATAAAAACCTGTGACTGATTATGCCTATTGACTCTTGATAGCAGCTGAGGTCTTCTTTGGGAACTTCTGGAAAATCTCACCTTGGTTACATGTTGTGTACTCAGTGACTGCTTCCTAGGCTCACATGTAAAATAAATTAAGCACCTCATAATGTCCTGAAAGTTGTCATCTTTCCCAGTTATCATAACTGTCTTCCAACAGACAGCTTTTGAGCTATTTCCGGAGTGAATGATTTATTGTGAAGACCGAAAAGCAGAAATTTATGTAGTCCAAATGCTCTTGCAGTCATGTTTCTACTGCCAAATTTCTGCTATTCTGGGAGAAAAAAAAATTTAGCATTAACATAGCAAATGTTTCATCTTAATTTAAAATAATAAGGGAAGTCGGAAGAGGAAGAAGGAGAATGTTTAGAATGTTAAAAATATACCTTTAAATTAGAGAGAGATTAAGAAAAAGAGAATAAGGAAATCCCCTTACTTATAAATTAAGAACCCCTGAATGGACGGTTCTCTCAAAATTTTTTGAGTTGCAAAATGCTCAGCTGGCAGGGAAAATCACTCAGTGACTTGTTCATTTTTCTTTTAATCTTGAGTGTCTAGTTTTGCTTTAAAAATAAGCAGTGTGGGTTCTGTGTTGAATTCCAGTACTGAGTAACATAAACCCTGAGGGTTTTTTGTAAGTTCAAACAAAAAAATGTGCCATGAGGTAACAAAGAATCGACTATTCTGGGTCTGAGTTTTGCTTCATACATTATCTGTGAACTTAAGACTATTACTTGTTACTGTTACTCTGTCTGTGTTGTAAAATGGGTTTCTGCAGCCCTAAGGTCTGAAAAAAAAAAATTCACTGAGGCCTGAGTGCTCGTATTTGAAACATAAAGAGGAAGAGCAGTAATCCCTGTTTTTGTCAGACCCAGCATGTGCATGTTGGCTTTGTCAGAGATTGCTCAGGTTGGCCAAGGCAAAGCTGAGCAGAGGCTCTGGTAATCTCATGCCTTGCTAGTCCAAGCTTCCTGTCACCAGCTGTATTCTCTTGAAGACAAGGCTCTGTTAAAAGGAGATTTGGTGTGATTCTATGTTATTTCTAGTCCCAGTGATTTTAATCATATTTCATTTAATTATTTTTGAAGTTTTAGCAAAATTTTCACCCACTTCCCTTGATACTGATGCTGTGTGCTGTATAGACGCCAAGCAATAAGTAGGATATATCCTTGCTAATAGCAATGTAGTGGAAGATAGCAATATTCTTAGTTGTGTACAGTTCTCATAGTGCTTCACAAATAGCAATTCCTGTTTTAATTTTTTTCACAGACTCAGAACCAGAGGCACAAAGCAGGTAAGTTACATGGCAAAGGCCCTCATTTAGAAGAGGGCTCCTTCCTTTTATTTAATCTCTACAATGTTACATGAGCTTTTATGAAACTTCTCTTTTAATTAAAAAAATAATGCAATGTTTTTAGAAATCCAGTCCATTGAAACAATTTTGTTCGTCCTTTGTTTACTGTATTTAAATTTAAAGGACATGTTTCAAAGCTGTTATGAAATTTGGCACTGTCATTTATTGATAAAATTATTTGTTTGAGGGGAAGAAACCAAAAATGTTGTCCACCAACTATTTTGTTACAATTCTTGAAAGCTTAAGGTCTTCATGATCTGAAAGCAGTTGTTAAACAAAATAAACTGCATGCAGGAAGTAGTGAAACTTAATGTCATACGAAGTTCAAAAAGAATAAAAAGAAACTTACAGAGCTTATTCTCAACACCAAGCTCCTGTATTAATACTGAGAGTTTATTCACCTCAAGTAGGAGGTGGAAGAATCCGATTAGTTTTGTTCTTAAATTGTTCACTAATATTAAATATTCGATACATAACATTTCAGACCAAGTTTTTTATTATATTTTTTTAACGTATGGTGCAGGAGCATATTATTTTCCCTCTATGTAGAGCACTCAACAGCCAAAACTAGATGTTTGGTCTGTGCATCCATCCTGAGGCTGCATTTTGCAGAACAGGGGAGGTTCTGCAGATACCCAGTTTAATTAGAGAAGCCAGTGATCAGGTCTGCTTTGCAGAGAATAGCTCCAAATTAGCAGTCCCAGCTTTACCTCCAAGCAGGCTGCTGAGTCTATGTTGGGCAGTACAGTATCATGCAGAGATGCTAAGCAGAATTTGGTCCTGGCAGTGCTGTAAGTGCTAATTAGAGTTTATACCTTTGGGTGCTGAAGCAGCTAAACATCTTTCAGTTCTGACAGTGACTTGTCTGACACTTGCTTGGGGATTTTTACAGGGTGCTCATTATGTGATACACACATGCCCAAAGGATCTGTAAAGTGAACTGGGTAATAAGTGATGCTGTGAGAAGAAAAGATAAATAGTAACCATACCAGGAAGTTCTGAATATATCATTGTCTTAAGTGCACAAAATGCAATTATACCCTGGAGTATTGTAGAAACAGGCATCTATATCTTGCTTTACATCAAAGTAACATGGGGAGCATTTAGAGTGAACAGGTGAAATGTACGATATGCTGTAGTGATTTGAGCAGTTGTAGACAACAGAATGAAACCAGTGCTCTGCTTTTGCAAGGGAAATACCATGCAAAAATCCTGTTTTGTGCAACAGCCCTGCCAAAAACATGGTGTATTGCTTTTGTAATCCAAGTTAAGGTTTAAGTGCTCAGCATGTACCCCATCTTCTGACTCAGGATTTATTTCAGCAAACCAACAGATCTTAAAATGTGATTTACCTGTTAAACACTCAAATTGAAATACATTACAAAATTTTTAAAAAGTCACACTTTTTTCCTTATAGTCCCTTGTCATCAGGGTGCACTTGTTACCTATCTGCTGACTGTTACTGGATTTGTTAATAAAAGCAGGAGCAATCAGCAAACACTGCCAGATCTTGCCTTAAAAATCCTTCAGGTTTCTGTGGTAATAGCCAAAAACTAAAAGCTGCACATAGAGAATTTGAGCTGGCACCCTGTCAAGGATCCAAAAACTGCCTCAGTTTTAGACTTGTAGTAGTTGTCAGTTGTAACAAGGTCCTCAGAAGGAATAGCTGTTGGCATGCAGAACCCTTATTTCATTGGTGGTGAAATGAGTCAATGTCCAACTCACGAGTCCTACTCATCTCTGTAGCTCAGATGAATGAGTCCAGAATATCTAAATCTTGCTAACTCTCAGCAGTTGTATGTTTTGAAGCCTTGGTTCTTAGAGCTTTATAGTAAAGAAGAAAGGTTGTGAGCAGCCTTCAGTTTCATCAGGATTTGTGTTTGTTGTGCTGGTGTTAGAATGTGCAGCCTTTGTGTTAGTAATCCTCATCTTTCCTCATAAACTGCTGACCTGGAATTGCAATCAACAAAGTCAAACTTCTGCAAAAAGGCTGTTGGGGAATTGTGGCTCTGGTTAAGCTCAATGCTGCCTGCACTGGGAAGGTGTGTGGGTGATTGTTTGTAAAACAACTTCAGCCACGAGCTACCAGGAGCCTCTGGCAGAGGGCTCTGGTGACAGTGCAGTTGTTTGCTAAGCTTGTTGTTCCTGTAGACAAATGAATGTTAAAATAGCTCCTAATGAAACTTTAGCTCCTGACTGGCTCCTAGGCTATTATCCAGCCATAGCAGCTATGCCATTTGAGTGCCAGCTTTCAATTCTGCTTGATTAACAATTGCTGCAGACCATAGGAGGGTTGAGATGGATGTTAAACACTCTGACAGGCAGAGGATTACCACTTCCAGTGGGTTTATTGCTGACACTTGCAAACTGCTGCTTTGCTACCCACTGTTACTGTGCCAGTGAAGAACTGGGAGAGGTGTGACACTGGGTTCTAAACAGGTTTAAAACCAATGTGTTGCTCAGTAAAACTGATTGAAATTTTGAAATAAAGAGAAAATTTTACCTGCAAAATAAAAAGGAGCTGTGAACTGTAATTATCTGTAATGACCTTAATGCTTGAAACTGGCAAATGCTTGAAACTGTATATTTCAGCATGGCACCTGCATGCTGAAATACACATACTGTGATATACTGCGTTAATTACAACAGTACCTTTGTGATGGGTGTGCAGAGACTGTTCTCTCTGCTATTGCCCAAGGGCTGTTGTGTGGCAAGCCCATGGCAATCTTGTGTCCAACACCTGTGAGTAGATTTCCCACACAAATGGAAAGCCATTAATTTTGGCATCATGGTATGTGAGATAATTTTAACTAACTCAAAGATAGTTTTTCTCGGAAGAAAAATAGTATTCTTTACTGAATTTGTCAACTTGCTATTTCAGATACTCCCTTTGCATCTAGTAATTTCTATCTTATGCTGGAACATAAAAAATATGTCTTCTGAGATTTGATTAATTTACATTCATCAGGGTTGATTCCAGGAAAATGATCTGGGAATTTATTTTTTCTATTTCACCGGGACAGGGAGCAGTATGTAAAAGTAAATTATACAGACCCATGAGTTCTGCCCAAATAGCTTTTCATAGCAAAAATAGCATAAAGATTAATGAGAACATCAGGTAATTTCTTTAACAATAAGAAACATCAACTGCCAAGTAATTAGTGAAATGTTTCAGAGAAAGAAAAAGGAGCTAATGAGAGGACAGATTAGTATATATTTGTTATTCCTGTGGATTGGATTTCTTGTGTTTACTACTGCTGAATCTCATCTGGCATGCTAATAACATATCAAGTTGCAAAGATCTCAGTGATACCAAATGCATGTTTGCTATCAGGGACAATAGGAAAGACCAAGATAAGGTTGTGGGACACATGGAGATAGATGTCAGGAGAGAGTCTGCACCTGGGCTGCACTCTTGTTTCCTGAGCTGGGACTGAACATTTTCACAGCTCTTTTGCTGTGGCAGCTGGTCTCAGGCTGTACAAATACAAGGTCTGAAGTGAAGGGGATAAAGTATTACTTGTTCTGCTGCATGATGAATGGTTGTTTATAAGATAAGGCTGCATGCATCTTTCTTCCCTTTCTCTCCTCTCAGAATAAAAAAAGACTTCTCTGGGTTTCAGTAGACAATTTTTTCTTTTAAGTGTTTGTTTGTTAGTGGGTTTTATTGTTCCCCAGTGGGTCTACTTTTGATGACAAAAAAACCCTATGGTCAGACCTGGCAGGGTTGGCTGTTGATGAAAATTTATGCTGTCTGAAGGCACAATCAGTTTGGTTCTCAGGATCTTCCCTGATCCTGAGAAAAGTGAATATTCAGGTCAAATAAAAAGTTTCCTGTCTTCCAGAAAGAACCTCTTTACCTCCTAGGCTTATGTAATGAATTTTCACAGCTTAATTACTTATTTTCTTGAGGTATACACACCGTTTGATTGAAACAGAATCATTCCTGAAGGTTAAGTGTAATATTAACTTTTTTGCTATCAGCAAATTTGCTTTTCCCAGAGCCAAAATCACGCAGTAGAAATTTCCTACTCTGCTATTTCTTCTTGGTAGAAATCTCTTAAGACTTCTGTGTAAATTCCTCAGACATCAGTCATAGGTGGATAGGTTAATTTAAGTTGTATGAATGTGGACATATTTTCCTACATCCTGTCCAAATTAAGATCAATGCCTTGATGTGTGATGGCTGAGTACCTCCACAAGACAAAACTAAATCCTGTCAGGAGAGGAATGCTCATATGTACAGCCCAACAACTTCTGTTCATTCAGTTACTGCAGCAGCTTTTTTTTTTTTCCTTCTGTGCTGCAGGAGTTGCCTCTGCTGTATGAACTGCTGTGAACTCTGAGATATGATTTCAGGACATTACTAAAACACTTGGACTTTTCCCAGTTGCAGCCAAGAGAAGGGAAATAGCTGTCTGCCCTGATTCTCTACAGCATCTCTCTACTGTTACATCAAGGGCTGGACATCAGAAATATAATCAGGTTTCTTGTTTCCTATTTTTCATTCCTGCTCTGTGCTACTGTCATATGTTACTGTACCAATAAGATCAGTAACACAAATCTGTCAGAGGTATGCAATGGTAATTGCTCTTATTCTGCTAAGGAAAAATCCCCAACAAAATTGCAAAGCTAAATTTCAGGACACCTTGTAGTCTTGTAGATATGGCAGCAGATGTTACAGTGATAGTGTATTTATCTATATATAGCTCAAAGCACTGGCAAAAGAACTGCTTCACAAGGATGGAGCTCTGCCTTTGAAGGTATTGGCCTTCTTGTTATCCACAACTCTTTCTCAATTGCATTCAGTAGAACTGGGTCTGATATCATTTGGGATAGTGTAAATCAGAGGGTATCACAAAATTTAATGCAATTTCTGCACCACTGTCAGGTCATGAGTGGACTCTCACCTGAAGAGTTGCTTCTTTTTGGATTTGTTGATTCACAGTTCTTTTCAGTTTGGTGTTTGGGTACAGTTGGTTGTAGTATTTCTTTTTTTCCCCCCTTCATTGAATATTAATTACCTTTTTCTGTTACTTGGCCTCTTCACTGTTCTCCTTTTCTATGGCACAATACCATACTCTAAATCAAAATGGACTGGGTATTTTTTTCAAGACTATTTTTTAAATACATTTTTTAAAATAGAAGATTACTTTAGTCAGATTTAAGTGACTCGAGACTTCACTGAGTGGGACATAAATCCAACAATATATAAATACAGATAAACAGTTTTAAATGATCTATTAATCTTTTTTCAGTCTAAAGCTATAAAGAGAAAGATGTAGGAAGCTATCTTACCAGGAGTGAACTTTCTGTTTTGTCTTTCTGTTACTTGTTTTTTGTAGATTTTTTTCAGAGAATGACATTAGTAACTCCTAACTACCAGCTAAAGCAAATCTAATTTTAAAAGAAAGCACAATACAAAAACTTGGGAGACATGTTTGCTCAGCTGAAATCTAGCAAATAACAGTAGTGCAATTAGAGTGAAAGGAGTCTTAGGAAAAAAATAAAAAAGACCTTCTCAGAACTATTTTAAGATCTTAGGTCATGAGTTAGGTCATGTGCTTCTTAGCATTTGGTGTGGTATCTGAGTAGACCCTCAGATTATAGATCAGGGCAGGTGCAGAAGACTGTGCTATAAATACTTTTTTACTTAAGGAGTTCACTAATTTCTTGAATGACAAACCAAACAGAAACATTAGTTCTGAAGAGGAAAATTATTAAAATAATCTGAAGTCTAATTTTCCAACAAATCATCCCATAGTTCTTAATTACAAAAGCTAAACTGCTCTCCACCATTACCTACAGAATGAAATGCTACAGAAAACCTTTCACAGGGTTACAGCTTGTATTAAGCATGACTGGCATGTTCTGGAGTATTTCTGTACTTGTTTGCTGCCTACTGAGCTGTGCAGAGAACTGGCCATCGGGATTCCTACCTTCTGTTGTAGGGCCTTCTCTTCCCTTATGGCTGAAGCATAGGTGACCAATTTCTCCAGGACGTTTGCCCTTTTTGTGCTTCTTTCAGAAATGTTGTCACTCAGTTTCTTTAGTGCAAAGCTCTTGGAGATCCTTATAGGATAAAATACACTGACTGTACTAGTAAAACCTACCTGATTTCATCAGTATTATGTTATTTGTTTTTCTGGGTGAATACAGATGTTTTCAATTTCCTATTTTTTGATAATATCCTACACTCATGTTGTTGGCTCCCTTTGTCCTAAAGGAACATTCCTGTTTTACAAGGGCTGCAGAGGTCTCAGAGACCTTTGAGAAATTGATTTATATTTCATTTGTATTTGCCTCCATGTGAGGGAACATTCCACTTTTCAAATGATCTACAGGCCTGTGAGTTCACTCTGACTGACCTAACTTGAATCTGTAATAGTCTTTTAGGAGGCATGTTTTACAGAACTGGCAGAACCAGTTGTTAGGTGTCATTTCCTGTATATTCCTAAAAAAAAAAAAAAAAAAAACAAAACAAAAAAACCCCAACCAGCTGAAGAAAACAAAAAGAGACCTAGGAGAAGAAGAAGTAGGTAAAGCAACTCCAAAGGCATGTTTGAAGTTTTTCCAAGTGATTCTGACCACCTACCCTTTTGTCTGTTATCAGAATCAACCCCTTATGACCAATCCAATCTGTGCCCAAAGAGCAGATCCTCCTCAAGGCAAATTTCAGCCCATGTCAAGGGATAGGTGACATGAAAGAAATGTCATCATGTAAACAAGTCCCAGCCTTACTCTGTACTGTATTGTCAGTAAGCCTGAATTGTGGCATCACCTGCTCACAAAAGGAGTTGTGAATTTCAAAACCAGGTATCCTTTCTTGGTGCTTTGAGTTTGCTGTCTTGATTTTCTAGAGCCCAATTAAATTAACAGAATTCAAAATTAGTTCAGTAGGTACTCCCCAGAAGAAAGTGAAACTATTACTAGGGAGTTCCTGCACCATTTATTGATGAGATGGGATAAGATGAGATGAGATTAGATTAGATGAGCCATTGTGGTAAAAAACAAGAGGTGACAAGTAAGATTAGGGAATTGGTACTGTCATAAAAACAAAGTTTGTGCTGCCTTCTTTTTTCAATAAGTAAAAATAATTTGCATACAATCTGTCTTCACATATCAATTAAAGAGGGAGAGACTATACAAGCTATTTCATTTCTAAACCTATCTTTCTTGGCCAGCTGGAACAGAAGTTTCCAAGTAATTGAAATTGTTAATGAAAGGTATAGCAAGCATGTTAACACATGTCTGTACTTCTCATATTCTCTCCAGGAGGAAAACAAAAATTAAATCACCATCAGCCTGTTCAGCCCCATGAATACAGGTCATCTTGCTATAAACAAAGCTTATTAACTAGACATTTTCATGTAAGCAGAACCTCAAGATTTTTCTTTTCTGTGGAGGTGATACCATCCTTCAGGTATTTTTTTAAAAACTTCGAGTTCCTTTCCTTCTGCCTCTATCTCATACTTTCTCCTGTATCCTAGAGGCTCCCATGTCATGGCTAACATTCTTTTAGAAAACTCCAACAGGAGCTGCACAGGCATTCTTTTAGGAGCCTATCAGCACCACTCCCAAATTGCCAGACAGCTGTTTGTTTAATTTCGCAAGACGTTTTCTTTCCCCAAAGTGAGAAGAGCTACCTCAGTGAATTCCCAGCCACGATACTCTGTTTTTTAAGGCATTTTCTGTGGTAGAGGAATATGTACTCCTAAACCAGGGTTAAAACATACTGATACATTTGACAAAGCAGTCAGGTTGTTGAACAATATGTAACTAGGTGTCTTTTAAATATTCCCTATACTTACCTCAGAAAGGCCCTAATTTGTTCTAACTGACTGTAGTGTAAAATCAAGGTAAGTGCAAAGAGAAAAACTACACTTTACAGTTGGTTGTGACTAAATCTGTAGACTTTTTCAGTACTCTTGTGTTTTAAAACATTCTGTGGAAGTGCAATATTTTACTCAATAATTTTTACTGCTGTTGTTGTACTAGTTTGGTTATTAAACCAATGTGCAGTGAGAAATCATCTTTTCTTTAAGTAGGCATAGGGAAAGCTTCTATTTTGGCAGTGGACTTCTGCTCCGTAGGAGCAGTACACATGGATCTCCATGCCAAGTTGTGAGCATGAATTTTGTATAGTTCCTAGGATAATTCAGATTATGGCCTTTCTGAGGAACTGGGGACTGTTACTGTTGGTGTGAAGCCTCATCAGGGGGCTTTGCTGTCTTGTCGAGCCAAAGCTTTGTGGTGCAGTTTGTTTAAGCTCTCCAGGAGCTGGCCTCCAAGGCCTGCTTTGTAAATCCAGCCCTTAACTGCCCTGGTAAGTACCATGGGCCAGAAGTTGTAGGACATTCCCTCCTCCTGCAAAGTCACATCAGCTCAGCTGATGCAGTGACAGCACCAGGGAGGAATTTTCTGCTACAAGTATTGAGTGTAGACAAAGGCTGCCTAATTTTCTTTGTGCAACCCACATCCTGTGGGACTCATGCACATCCCTGTACTTTCTACACTGTACAAGGGAGCGTGCGTCCTGAGGACAACGTGTTGTGTCTTGCTCACTCTGCTGATGAGACTGTGAGAGACACGCCAGAAGTGAATTAAATAGGTCTTCACTTAATTATATGTAATTTTGTTAATTGTCTATCTGCTGCTGTCCCTCGCTGGCATTACGAAAGGGTGCAAGACACCTCAGTAGCTAGATTCCCTGCCCCAGCTTTTCCTGGGCTCCTTCCCTCGAAGCTCTGGATACGCCCGGCAGGTCATGGCTCCCGTTGAGGGTCGCAGTAGCTCCCGTCCGCCTTTTCTGTTCGCCCCTGGTGCCTTTGAGCGTGCAGTACCGAGGCACGTCTCTCTGCAGGGCCAGGAGCCCGGCCAGGTACTGCAGAGGAGAGCGGTGCACTTTGGAAGCACTGGCAGCCGCTGGCACCTCTGCCCTGCCCCGGCACTGCTCTGGGGGCCAGGGTCGCAGCTCAGCCCCTTCCCCTCGCTGTGGGTCCCGGCGGAAGGCCAGCCCTGCCCGGGTTTCTCCCCAAAGTCTGGGCTTCGTGCCGGGCGCTGCACGGGCCGGCGCAGCCCCGCCGCCCACAGTGGCTGTAGCCTGGCTGTTGAGTAGAGGTGCCCCCTCCTCCTCTCCTCCTCCGGCTGCCGGGGGAAGCTCTCCGAACGCATTCATTCCGTACGTGCATGCGATTAACCCCTTGCTGCCCGTCCCGCAGCCCCCCTGCCCCGCAGCCCCGTCTTCCCCTGCCGCCTGACGCGATCGGCTCCGCCACCCTCCTGCTGTAGAACAGATTGATTTCCACGAGTGGGGATGGCTCCAGGACGGGGCCGGTGTCACCCAGAAGTGCTGCCCGCTGCGAGCAGCCTTCGCGCCCGTCTCCTCCGCTCCCCGCGCTCCGGGCTTGATGCCTTTTTTTTTTTTTT
>VZRH01002255.1:2022148-2050459 GCA_013397555.1 Urocynchramus pylzowi
CGGAGGGAGGCGGCGCGGGCTGGGCGAGGTGCGGGCATGGCGGCGATGAGCTCGCTCGAGGCCGTGCGCAGGAAGATTCGCAGCCTGCAGGAGCAGGCGGACGCCGCTGAGGAGCGGGCGGGACGGCTGCAGCGGGAGGTGGACCAGGAGCGGGCGTTGCGGGAGGAGGTAGGGCTGCCCCTCGGCCCGGCTTGGGCCCGGGGGTTGGGGGCGCGGGTCCCGGGGCGCGGCTGCCCCGCGAGCCCCGGCCGGCGGAGTAGGAGGCCGCTTCCTCAGCCGCCGTGTCCGACAAGATGGTTGTTACCTGCCGGGCTGGCCGCGGGGCCGGCCCGCAGTGCTGCGCTCCCCGGCTCGGTTACCCGAGTGCTGCGTGGGCCGGGCCCAGGTGCAGCGCGCTGGGAGACAGCACTAGGTGTGCTGGGCAACAGCAAAACCCCGAGCTGGAATGAGGTTGGACTTAGCGAGATGTTTGAGATTGCTTGTTTTGTATTAGGCTGTGAGCAAGGTTTTTTGAGGTGTTTCTCCCCACAAGTCCGAGTTCTCTTATCCCATCCAGACGAGTTCATCTGTGTGGGAAGTCAGCATGGCGACTGTTGGGAAGTACGCAAGACTGAACCTGAGATGGCCCATAGTACCTGACAACACCCCGACAGTGCGAGCGTACAGCCCCACTCGCTGAACATTTGTAGCGTGTGCTGTTCATCAAAGCTGCTCGCCAAGAGGGGAAAGGAACAGTAGGCTTGGTTTTAGGCAGAGGCAGGGTCAGGTGTGAGCAGTACAGGCTTACGTAGCAGAGAGATGTAATTATGGGTGGCAATCACAAAAAAAAAACCTGATAGGGCTGTTCTTTGTCTTATCACTGACCTTTGGGAGTTCCAGCAGCTGTAGCTTAATGTTTCCTGCTGTAAAATGTACAGTGTTCTATGAGGCAGTTTCAGTGTCTTCAGTGATTGCATAAAAACAAAGCAAAAGAACAAAGCTTTTATGTAGTTTATTACAATAGAAAAAATGGTGATTATTTGATTTCCTTATAATATGGGCCTTTCTGCACATTCTGGGCAGTAAGTTCGAAGGAAGAGCCTCCTGATTACTTGCAGGTGATCTTCCTTATGGAGCAAAATATGGCCACTTGTGCTTGTGTAACTATTGCATTCTTGCAGATCACTTGGCATATCTGTTTGTGTCGGTGAAGAGCCGTAAGTCATTTCATAAGGGTTTCTGTTTTTAAAAAACTTGTACGTGTTTTCTAAGCTTTGTGGAGTAAAGAACACACAAATTCCTACTTTCAGTAACATGTATTATACTGACCAGCATATTAAGGAATTTTTATTGAAAAAGGAAGTTTTGCTGTTAACTTTTGTGGCAGAAGGAATAGTGCTGGAGGAGTGATTACAGCCTTCTGGTGAAGCTTTCCCTTAAGAGTTCAGCTACATTGCAGTAAGGCTTAGAACCCTAAAGGTTAATGTTTGTCTCTTCCCTGGAGTTGGTTTATATGGATGATGTGGAATTCTGCAGAGTACGTTTACATGGTATTTAAGTTTTTTTTTGTGGAGGGGTCAGTGCTGGGGTGAATAAAGGCTGAAAAAACTGAACTCCCAGGCACATGTTGATGTGTGCTTTTTCTACAGTGCTGGCTACAGATGAGGGGTTTTATTGTTGCAGCTGTATTTCTGCATGCTTGAGGAGAGAGGCTTTGAGAACACTGCAGCAAGCGAGCTGAGGTGTGAATCTGCCCCTTCCCTCAGTGTAACGCCTTACATGTATGGCATGTGACCAACTAGGGTTGTTAGGTGAGGGGTTTTTTTCCTTCCTGTGCAAGGTACAAATATGCAAACAACAAAAAAGCTACAGCTATGGCCAAAACATAGCACAGCCACCAGCTTTTGATTGTTATACCAGATTTTTAAAAGTTTCAAGGCTGTGATTAGCAGCCATTCCCTTAAAAAAGAATCTTGTTTTGAGTACATGCATCTCAAGGGGCTGTTGGTAATTACTATTTCAAAATGCATTTTTCTTCCTCCTTCTGGAAAACAGAATCTCCCTTATAATAGTGATAATTAACACCCAGTGGTAACTTATCCATGTCATCACTCATTGTAAAAATATGTGGTGTGTAAGTGCCACGGCAGAAACGCGGGTTATGTTTGCATGGTAGCAGTGGGAGTGCCCCGAATGTCACTGGGGTTTTTTCCTTCCTTGCCATATAAGGAGAGAAGTCCTGCTCTGCAGAAGAATAAATGGGGCCATATAAGGCTGATTGGTAAATCCTTAGTGAGTTACTGGAGCAGGAAGTGAAAACTTGAACTTTAGTCACCCTGTGTTTTGAAGCACATTTTATGCTCTTATCATGATGAGGAGTCTTGACATGATAATAATTAACTTGTAACATTACGAATTTCCCTAGGGTAGCCTTTATGAAAGGTCATTTTCTTTCTTAAATGTGAAAGTTCAAATTCTTAGTGTTTTAAAGTCAGAAGTCCAAAACCAGAGATTTTGAATGCTACTGCATGATTATATAGCTAAATGCTTTATATTTGGATTAATGTGGATCTCTAAGGATGACGTCTCTTCAGGTTCTGTGTGTTCACTGCCAATGCATATTAATGTTCAAAGATATAATTGCTTCCCTGTTCATGTGTTACTTTCAGTCATTCTAGCTGGATGTCATTACTGTTATGTCAAAGGTTGTTTTATTTGTCTGGTCTGTAAGTTATTCTTTTTTGTGTTATGTACAGCAAAATCTTTGCTATGGACAACTGTGTCCAGCTACATCTGGTTAGAGAAGAAAAAGTACCAAAATGATACTTTTAGTATCTACTTTTGCCAGAGGGTTGGTTTTCCCCTCAACTAGACATAATAGGAAATTCGGATGTGTACTTCCTCACATATAGCAAATATCTATCATATCAAATATCATATATGTTTCCAGTACTAATTAAATGTTATTCTCTGAAGTAATTAACTTTTTTTAATAGTTACCCTTTTATATATACTTTGTGTTTAATATAGTTTTGAAAGAAAGTAAGTTTAATGTGAGGCTACCACAAGAAGGCTGTTTTAGAACTAACTTTGCAACTTAAGCAAGTGTAGATTTGGAGCTGTAATATATAAGAGCTTGTAATGATAAGAGGCAGATGAGTTGCAAGTGTTGTACAGAAGGTTAAGTGAACAGGTAATTCAAAAAAGGCAAATTTAGGGGAAGATTGAGGACAGAACTATAGGAGAAAAAAAAAAGATGTTTTAAGGGATTGCTGTCCATACTAGGGCCATTGCTGGTGCTTTTTTTGTCAACTCTTGCATAGCTTGCCTGTAAACAAAACTTCTGGGTATTTGGGCACTACTTAAATGTTCTCAAACTCTCTCTGTGGCAGCTGTCTCATTGTAAATACTGATCCAGGTGTGTTTTTACGTGTTTACACTGAACCCTTCTTACGGAACTCAAGGAAATGTTGGGACAATTCTTACAAAATATGTGAAAGGTCATAAATAAAGGAATTGGGGTAACAGAAGAATTGAGTAATTAGCTTGTGTTGATTTGATTTAAAAAAGGGAAGGTCTGTAATTAATGTCCGCAAACACAATAACAGAAAATATTTGGGTAATGGTGCATAATTCTTCCTGTGCAGTTCTTTCTTGTACAAATTGTACTGTCCTTGATGTGCTTCATTGAAAGCAAGCATTAATCACTTCTTTCCTCTGTTAAGCAATAACTTCACAATTCAATCATGCACATCTCTGTGTATGTACTTTTTAGTGGATGAAGTCAGAAATTACAAAGTGCTGTTAAATGGCACTAGCAGGTAATGGGGTAACCTTTTACAAGGGAAGGTGTGTGCCTTATTATGGATTAATTTCTGGTCTTCCTGTGCTTAGGCTGAGAGTGAAGTAGCTTCTCTGAACAGACGCATCCAGCTGGTTGAGGAAGAGTTGGATCGGGCTCAGGAGCGCTTGGCCACTGCCCTGCAGAAGCTGGAGGAGGCTGAGAAGGCTGCAGATGAGAGTGAAAGGTGGGTGGAGCCACACCTGTATGGATTGTTACCCTTATGACAAAGATCATAATTGCCAGGGTGTGGGTTTGGGAAATAAATTAAACCGCTCCTAGGTCTCTGAATACGTGTAATCTGCTCTTTCTTTGTGTACATGGACTTCAGTTACAGCTTGTCTGTAGAAATGTCCAAAATATCTGGGCTTAGATTCTTTTTCAGTTGTGAAGATGAGATTTGAGTGTGGTAGGTTTTTTGATGTATCATGCCACATCCTGGGAAAACTGCTTGGCCCAGCCCAGACTTCTCTTGTTGGGTGACAATTCCTTGTGATACTCTTGTGCTGTTGGGTGATTCTTGCTTTCATTGTGGGTGGAAAATCTCACCTGGAGAGTAGCTAAGTGCTTGAAGAGGCTTTGGTTCTCAGGTTGGCAAGATTGGTATGTGAAGGTGAGCAAAGGAAAGAGACAGATAATTACTTCAGATTTCCAGAAGTCTGTAGTGTAAGTTAGGAACTCAAGCTTTATGACTTTGGGAGATCTTCTCTCTTCTTCCAATGGTATTTTATAGCTGTGATAGAACCTTTTATTGTGAAAGAAACCCACACATTCTGCATGTGTATTTCTACCTTACTAAGGATGGAGTCTGTTCAAAAGAAATGTGCCAGAGAGTCACAGTGTGTTTTGAAACATTTAAGGTAATTTTATATCAGAGGTGTGCAATACAGAGTGTTTCTTGTTATGGGGGATTTAAATTTTGCTTTTAGAGAGCACAGGGAGCTTCTAGGGCTCTGACCTAGTAAAACCCAGGGGAGTCTGGCCCATAGACATGATTATTGTCAGTCCTGCAAGGGTTCTAACATGCTGTTGATGAGTGTAAAAGCACAGATGTTTTCAGTCTTATTAGGTCTTTAGAAGCAACACCCTTTGTTAACCTTTCTATAAGATGAGTTTTTCCTGCAATTTAAAATGAAAGAGAATTCTACAGCTGAATTACAGTAAGAGCTAAACAAATCACACTTTTTCTTCCTTCCTAAGGCATGTTTTGTTCCTTGAACTTCTGAAATATAAGTGCACAGGACTAAATCTATGGTGTGAAGGCTCATCTGTCTGATGTGCTTCACTCACCTGAATACCACTGTCTGAAAGTCACATACCACAAGTAGTAGAGCTGGAGATAAACTGGCAAGCCCTGAACCTTGCATTTCCTGTTTTTCACGTTTTTCAGAGGAATGAAGGTCATTGAAAATAGAGCCCAGAAGGATGAAGAGAAGATGGAAATCCAGGAGATCCAGCTTAAAGAGGCTAAGCACATTGCTGAAGAGGCTGACCGCAAGTATGAAGAGGTCAGTTCTTGAGTGCAGGTCATCTCTTTCTGAAGCCCATTAGGCCGTGCCTGTAATTTTTGTTTTCTCTTTTGCGTTTTTAAGTTCAAAAGATCACAAACACCCCTTTTCACAGCTGTGGAAGGAAAATCAGGCACTCAGATACCTCAAGGGACAATGTGACAGGAGATCTGTGCTTAGATCTTTCACTAAAATGTTTGAGAGTATTCCCTAAGCTGTTAGGGAGAGAAATATTTTTCAGTTGCCTTTTGGTGAATAAAAGGGAGTTCTTGAAAAATGTCAGATAGCTAAGTCTCAGATGAATAATGAAGATATCACGTAATCAAAACTCATGTGTTGACCAAAAAGTGAAGAGACCTGGCCCCCTGCTTTGTAGGTTCTAGAAACTGGTGAGGTGTAGTGCAGCAGCATAATATCCTTGATTGTCCCTTGCCTGTCCTTGTAGGTGGCTCGTAAGCTGGTGATCATTGAGAGTGACCTGGAGCGCGCTGAGGAGCGTGCTGAGCTATCAGAAAGGTAAGTGTGGAACTACCCTGGGATGTATGTGAGGTGCTAGAAGAGAACTATAACTGCATGAAATGTTGGCAGCACACTGTGTGTTCAGCTCCAAGCTATGTTTTGCTCATTTACTGTAATCGTTGAAAGAAATGGTCAGTGCCAAAGTAAATGTGTTCCTCTGTGTGTGCGCGTGTTTTGTCACTGCATGCTGTACCTGCACACTGATTTTGTGAATGGCTTTTGTGCATTTCATGTGTTCACTAACAGCCAAGTCCGACAGCTGGAAGAACAGTTAAGAATAATGGATCAAACCTTGAAAGCATTAATGGCTGCAGAGGATAAGGTACTGATACTAATAATCAGTTTTTAGGTTTAACTGCAACCCGAGTGTTTCAGCTTCCGTAGCCAGTTAGCTCACTCAGTAGTAACAAATAAATCCTTGCTATGCTCTTTACTCTCTCTTTGCATCTCGCTTTGGTGGTTTTCTTTGGTCTCTTTTTTTTGTTTATTGATTTTTATCTTTAAAACTGATCTCCTGTGCAGCCAAAAGAAGCTGAACTGTCTCACGTGTAAAAGCACTGTAAATGTTTCTGTGTAAGCCAAGAGCTGTAGATAAATGTCTGTCTGGGCATTGTCTTAATGTGCACTTGAACTGGTATTCGGCATCACAAAGAGTTGCTTTCAGTCTGTGATGGATCAGCTGCTTTTGAGGCCATTCTTTTGCCCTGTAATTGTTTTCATTTTTCTCTATCTTTTCCCCCTGTTTTCTCCTGTTTCTTTTGCTTGACTGAATCTTCCATCCTCCCCTTTCCTGCCTTACCTCCGAAATAACAGCAAATGTGCTGAGCTTGAAGAGGAGTTGAAAACTGTGACCAACAACCTGAAGTCGCTGGAGGCTCAGGCTGAGAAGGTAGGCTAGAGACTTATGTGAGAATGTGTTCCTTACATTGTCATCTGGCCTATGGGGTTTTCTTTGTAAGCCAGTCACTTTGCAGCGTTTCTTCAGGGCTGTTGTCAATAGAGGTGTTTGGATTTACTACTCAATTCATATTTGGCTCCTACTGGAACATAGCATGCCTTGTAGTTCCAAATAGGTCAGTATTATTTGGCCATGTGTTCTGTTGAGTATTCTGACAGGATTAAGTGTTAATTATAGAATTTCCCTCAAAATGGCATTGTGTACTAACATTAAATTTCTCCAAAAGACATTCCTCTTTAGAACTGTAGTACTAATTTTGTCTCAGAGTTCCCACCATATTGCACTGGAATGTAACTCAAGAGAAGTTTGACTCTTGTAATAAACCGTACTACCACAGCCTTCCAAGTGGAATTAATTTTGTTTTATCTGTAACAATTTCTTGTGTACAGATAATCTATCACAAGAGTTTTGAATGTGAGGTTTCTTGGGTATATTTAGAATACCTACCTAATACCAGTGATCCTCTTTCTAATTACAGTATTCACAGAAAGAAGACAAGTATGAAGAGGAGATTAAAGTTCTGACTGACAAACTGAAGGAGGTAAAATGAGAGCTGTTCTTTGCAACGTATCTTCCAATGCACCTTTGATTCTTTTAGTATAAACTCTACTTTGGTGCTGTAAGGATGAACATACCATTTTGGAAACAGTTTACTGTTAAATATCTCCCCTAGATATTAGTTTATATTAGCCTGATTATTTGCCTCCTCTCACTGTGCTTTTTTTCTCATTTGAATTATTTCTTTTCTACTCCTAAGTACTGTGTGTGTTTCCTAAAGTAGTCTGTATTTGTCCTGACTTCAGGCTGAGACCCGTGCTGAGTTTGCTGAGAGGTCAGTAACCAAGCTGGAGAAGAGCATTGATGACCTAGAAGGTATGTGGGGCTGTTTTTCTACTTACTGTGGAAATACATATCTCTTATTTTTCTCTTATGTGAGGGTTTTTGTTGGTTTTTTGTAACACCCAAGTCTACAGGGCTAACTTGTCCTGCTTATATAAGTAGGTCTGCCTAAAGAGTAGACAAAATATTTTCTAAATGAAATGTATTGATATCTTAAATGCTTCAGGTGAACAGTGTTTTGCTCTTGCCTATTGCTTTTTCTCTTATGTTCTCAAGACTCCTTCCATTTTTTTGCTGTATACTCTTCTATTTGGAAATATATAAATGTTACAAGGTAAATTATCAGATGACAAGTGTTATTATCATCTTAGTAAAGAACTGATAAAGAGTTGCATTATGTTTGCAATAATTAGGAATGTAGCAAGCTAACCTAATTTATTACTGTGATAAGTGTGGGTTGGGGCAGGCATTTTGTGACATAGACCAGTTACTGGGTTTTGGTAAAGCTAATAGATTGTGTACATAATCAGAAGGACAGCTTATTAAACTTGAGAGGGTTTTTTTGTAAGGTTTTGATAAATCTGTCAGAACTGCAGCAGAGTAGTAGAATGTGCTTTCTGCCTCTGGAGAAAACAATTCACTAGGACTTTGTAATTTGAAGTTATATGGAGTTTGTTATTTAGAGGCATTACACTAAGTGTAGGATTTGAAGAAGCTAAATTGCATGGCGTGGCAGGCTGGATTCTGCATGAAGGTGATGAAATGCCTAAGTAGCTGCTGAAAATTTATGATCCCTGACTCAGGAAGGAAGCAGAGAAGAAAGATAAGTATTTAGAAGGAACAAAAATTGCTGTAAGAAGCTGAGTTTGACATCACACAAACCAAAGTGGTTTGAAGAAAAGTGGTAGAAAATGGTAACATCTTCCTTGAGCTTGATTTTTGATCTTTCCTCCCTAGCTCCTGTGTCCCCTCTTAATATAAACAAAAAAGCATTAAAACAAAAATTCAGGGCAGTGAAACATGGATTTTTGCTTCTTTCGCACTCTCTTTTCTTGGTTTTCTGTACATTGCAGGTTGCCCCGTTGGCAGTGCAGTTAATGAACTTATTGCATAGAACAGTTCACTATTTTCTTTCTTTTATTCTTCTCTAATTTTGTTTCATTTTGGCTGTCACAACACTTCTTTCTGTGCACTCTTCCCATTTCCTATGGCTTCTGGATGGTATCCCCATGCCACCACCTTCACCTTCCATCCCATGATCCTGCTCTATTTCCTTGCACACCTCTGCCTTTCCTGGGGGAACATCAGATGAGCTCTATGCTCAGAAACTGAAGTACAAAGCCATCAGTGAGGAGCTGGACCACGCTCTCAATGATATGACCTCCATGTAAATGTCTTCCCAGCCTGTGCCCGCTCCTGCTTCCCTGCCCTCACTGATTGCGCAGTACCTTGTGAAATGATGCTCCCTGTGTAGTGGGAGATGCTTTCCTTTAGAGAGAATAGGTGTACAAAATACCATGAACAATTGCTTTACCCTGGCAAAGTGTGGGTGAGTGTTGTGCCAAGCCTGGTAAATACTCATGGTGATTTTGTAAGCTTGTGGTTACTTTTTGATTCTATGTCTGCAATCCTTGTGTCTTGTGGTTGCCCTTTGTTTGTAGCTCTGTGTTTATCCTTTCAGTTCACCTCTGTTCAAATGTTATCTACCAGGCCCATCATATTTGTTTTACCAAAGAAAATTGCTGTGATACATGTTGCATTCAGAGTGTATTCCTTTGCTCTGGCAAAGTTCCTGCAAAAATGTCAGAGAAATTTAGATTTAGCTGTATTCTCTATTAATAACAGTAGAAAGTGTTTATCTAAATTTTCATAACTGCTCTGAAAATTTCAGCTGTTATCACTGAACTAATGTGTGGAAATGGATTTAAAATACCTTGTCATTTAAGCCCATAAAGGCAACAATTGAATTGTAGGTTTCTTCTGCATATTTTCTAGATAGCAGTAGTAATTTTACTTGCATACACCAAAAAATGTGGTAATACCAACTTTAGTCATAAGGAGAAAAATAAAGAGTGGCAGCAAAGTAAGGAGAGTCAACAGCTGTAAGGTGTGACTTCTCAGTGCAGTGTTTGACACAAAGTGACTCTTGTTCCACGGACTCTGAACAGAGGTCAGCTGTGCTACCTCCACCTTCCCATGCATGAACACTGCAGCTGACATGGGAGAGGGGAAGGGCTGTGGCTCTCAAGTGCTTTGGAGGTGCAATGTTTAGTCCCAGCATTCCCTTTTGGAAAACCAGGCATGCTTTCAACAAGACATAAGGTTTGCTTAAAGCTTGAAACATATTTTGTGTGCACCCATGTTTTAAATGGTTTTTTCTTCATGTTTTTTTTTGTCTCCATGTCTGTTCATTATTTTCCTCCTCCTCTCTACCAACATTTTAGTAGAGGTCTCATGTTGCCTGCATTGTATGCTTTGATTTTTTGTTTTTAAATTCTTCCCCAACATATGGTTTTGCTTAGTGGCTTATCAAGCAAATGGATTTCTTTTTTCCTCCTCTCTATACAGAGATTACAATATTTCTTCAGTTTGGGATATTTCTAAGTGGAAAACAGACTTAAAATTGTACTCTACTGGTATATGAGGACATGACTCTATCATTCCAGTCCCAGCATGGTGTGCTGTTTCTCTAGCATAGTCATCTCAGCATGCTGGGCTCTGCTGTGCCATTGCTGCTTTTTTGAAAGTCTTTACTGCACCTTTTTTCATTTTCTACCTTATCTCACTTTTTCTTTTCATGCAGATAATTTTCTTTGCTTCAGTTCTCCAAAGACATCTTCATCGGGTTGGATAAAACATCTTTCCAAGCTTTGGATGTTTCATGGGTTCATTGTCCTGTCTTCTAGCTTAGTTGACTCTTCCTCTATCACCTGTCTCAGAACATGCTCTGTTTGTGCTCTGCTGTACAGAAACTACATTTCTCAATGTAAAATAAATATCCCAGCTGTATCCCTTTTGCTATTCCTTTGCCTTTTATTTATTTAAGTAACAATTTAAGTTATTAATAAAATTTGCGCTTTTATGCCATTAGGGATTTCATTTTTTGGTGTTTTCATTTTTTAGCTGAAAACACTTTTGCCTGAATGTTGACAATGCCAAGCCAGCAAGTGCAGCGTGTGAAAACTGACCAGTTATTATCTTAATTTTTCTCAAACTCTGCTGCAGATAAAATGACAAATAGATGTAATAGGAACTCTTCCAGTTGTTATTGTTAGGACAAAATTTGCAAGGACACTACTTCCTTGGGGTCACTTGGTCGTGGGAGCGTGGCTGAGGGAGCAGTTACATCCTTGATATAACCAGATTTTTTACTTTAAAGCCTGAAATTTTTTCCCTAACTTTATGCTGAAGACTTCTTATCTTTATTTAAATGTGTTTGTTCATTAACTTATATATTTGAGACAGATTTAAAGAGGCAGCATCAAAAACTTTAAATTCTTTTTTTCACCCAAAAATAATCCTTGAAATGTTTTGCAAAAAAAGTTTTATCTCTTTCACACTTCAATTATTCAGTGAAGATGATGCTTGCTAACATTTTGGGGTTTTTACAACATATTTTTCTTGAGTGGCATGATAATATTGGAAGTTTACTGGGAAGATTTTGGTAGCTTTCCAGTTGTGCTTAGTTCAGACTTGTGAGTTTGAATTGCAGACTCATGAGAAATGTTTCAAAGCTGAAGTAGGAAAATTCTTGTGATTATGCTATTAATGAAATTGCTCTGCTACAAAGTGGAACATCATGGATTTCAGGTTTCAGCTGATTTGTCAGTGTCTGATTGAGGATGAAGCATTAAATGCTGACATCTTGTGCTCTTTTTGTATTGTTATTTGCAACTAGGGAGTTTATTGCCTTATTTTAACTATATTTACATAACAGTGAAAGAAGTTATTGTCCAGTTCACATGAAAGTGAAAACCAGATTGATTTCTGTAACTCTATATGTTGCTAAAGTTCCTAAGTCGCCAAAGCTAAATAAATTCATTATACCATAGCTGAACTGTAGTTTTTAACTTTTAGAAAAATGTAAATGTCTCTTTCTTGTTCAGCTTCAAGATTATTCAACAGTGCAGTCTAAACTAGATTTTCTCCCCTCCTCAAAACTTGTTTTCCCAATAAGGCTTGTGAATGGATGCATGCCCTTCCTGGCCTGCCATCCTTGGATAACTTTAGCATATCCCAGTTTTCTACTTATGACATATCTTAATGTTCCTGGTAGGGGGCAGAAGTCCAAATACAGGATA
Source organism: Urocynchramus pylzowi (assembly GCA_013397555.1). NCBI lineage: Eukaryota > Metazoa > Chordata > Aves > Passeriformes > Fringillidae > Urocynchramus > Urocynchramus pylzowi. Next base: position 2,034,095 of record VZRH01002255.1, read on the forward strand.
TATATCAGCAATTACAGATAGTTGAAGTAATAAAATTCCATAACTTACTGTTTCTCAACTGACTCAGTAAGTGGCTGTGTGTGAAGAGCAACCGGATTGAGTGGGATATATAAAAGTTAACCAAATGTAATGGGATGAGCATTTGTAAAATGGCTCAGGCTAATAACTTCACAAATGCAGGAGTTGGGGGAATGTGGTCAACTGTAACTTGTCATCTGAGCCAAAGTAAAATATGCTACAGCAACTCCAGCTTCTTAATCTATTGTGTTTTGGTACATTGTTTAAGAAGAATTTTTTGTCCACTCAATTCCTTGCAATACTGGTATTTCTTAAGAAAAGTGAAAAAAAAAAAAAAAAAGCAAAATCTATTGTAGGAACCTGTCAAATTTTAACGTAGTGATTTTACGCATCAATATTAAAATTTTGCCTTTTGTGTCAGTCATACATGATCAGCTCTGCACTAAGGGATGACATATTGCTGGACAGAGTACTGGAAATGAGCAGTGCAATGTAGATCCCCAGGCAGCTGCATGCAGAATTCCTGGCTGGTTCTGCTGCTCTGATCTTCACTGCAGGGAGCTGTTGTGGTTCCCTACTCTGGTGTGGTTCAGCACTCTTGTCACCCTCAGTTGTGGTACTGTACCTGCCGTGTCTGGCTGGTCTTGTGCCTGAGGATTCTTCCCAGGAGTGCAGGGCTGGCTCTGGGCTCTGCTGAGTAGAGGCTGAGCTTTTCTGACTCTGCACAGAGCCACAAGTCCCCGCTTGGCTGCTGGGGCTCCTGCAGAGCCACCCTCTGCCTCTGGAGCAGATGGACACACAGTCCATGAGGAATCAAGGGCTCACTGTACACTTGGGAAGTGCTTTCCCTGCTTTACTGGGGGATTTAGTTGTTTTGGAAGTTGAGAAATACTGTAAATCTCTGCCTCAGTCAGAGAGGAGATTTCTGTGATGATGGTAAGAGTAAATTCACATGATTCATTTTGAAATAACAACTATATACACTTTGCTAGACAAATGGAAATTTTAGTTACTCTAAGGCTTTGATGTTTTTTTCTGCATATATGTGACGTTATCATGGAGAGGGACAAGATCCATTTGTTACTGGAGGATCTGCAGGATCAGAGCTGTGAAATGTGCCCTGGCTTTACTGAGCTGGCTGTGGGAGTTTGGGCTAGGGAGGAAGCTGGGAGGAGTTGCTCACCATACAAGCATGTCCTGCAGACCAGCTCACTGCACAGCTTTGCCTTTGCTGTGTCCACTGCCTGCAGGGGAAGAGGATTCCTGTGGAAGCTGTTAGGCAGCCTGTGGAAAAGAGTCAGAAACAGTCATTTCCTGTAGGGGAATAATCTGGGATCAAGAGGTCAGGAGTGCAGTTAGGCTATTGAGAAGAGCATGGACAATTGGAGAACACATGATAGTCAAAAGCCATTGTGGAACACTTTTTTCACTCTGCAGAGCAACTCTCACTAAATGTGCTGTCACAACATGGCTGTGGCTGTTCTGTTTCAACATGAATTGTCCTCTCTGTTTGCTGTTTTTGAGCAAAGTGTTCATCCTTCCTTTTCATTTTCACCAAATGTGAGTCTGTTTTCTTACAAAGTAAAACTGAGCAACTTAAAGGTATCAAAATGTGTTGATTCCAGTAACACCAGTAATATTTACCTATCAAAAATAATATTTCAGCCCATTAGACTTCCTAGGAAAGGAGTGTGGGCTGAGTCAGACCTGGTGGTAGTTGCCTACTAGCATCTCTCCTGTTACTTATGCTGGCTGTGGTGCAATTGCTTTCTCTCTACTGGCAGATGAGGTTCCACTACACCTTAAATAATTTGCAAAGAAAAATGGCACTCATAAAATAAATTCACACACTGTACAGAAGACTAAAGTAAGACCTAGTACTTCTAGGAATATAGCTGCAGTTCTTCCATTTCTATTCCAGTTTGTGTCTCACAGCTGTTCCCCACAGCAGGATTCTTAGCCAGTTCTTGATATGGTACAATAGCTGTTCCTTGGAGTAGCTATTACTAGAGTTCTAGAAACAGAGGTAAAATGTTTCTCTCTATGTTACTGAACTGTCTGTCATGTGACCAGTTTCTTTAGTAACTCTTATTTAACTGTTTTCTCTGTCTAATCTGTCTTCATTCTGCCTCTTTTTTCCCTTCTAACCTGCTTGCTGCCTGTACAGACCAACTCTACCAGCAACTTGAGCAAAACAGTCGCCTAACTAATGAACTAAAGCTGGCATTGAATGAGGATTAAACTTTAGTGTGACTATATTGTTAAATTGTTTGAAAATACCTTCTTCCAAATTTCCTTTAAGAATGAATCAGTAATTGTAGAAATAAGCAAGAAACTCAGAATTTTATTTTTTTTTTTTTTTTGCTGTTGATTCTGTGGTAAATTAATGAAAGAAACTCTCTTGGGAAAATATGGAAATGCTTCTTCTGGATGAGGCTTTTCATTATGTGTCTGCACACCTTTTTTGGAGGAGCACTAAGCTCTTCTGCTGTGCTGTAGCTTCTTTCCACTTAAGTAAAGAGCTACAGCATTTCACTAACAGTATTCAAAAAGTAACAGCCTTTGTTGCAGAAAGGCACTCAGTTTATCTGACAACATGAATTGGCCCTAAGATTTTTACCACAGTGATAGAAAAATATTCACTAGAATCCATACTTCTGTATTTCAAAACCAACTTAAAGTGTACTACAGCTGTTTTATCTGGAGACTGATGTGATAATTTTGCCTTACTATGAATTTGGCTTGTATTTGACATTTAAAAAAAAAAGAATGGGAGCTCCATCTGACAATACCCAAACAGTTTAAAGGTATGCTTGCATAGTATGAAGTTACTATTACTGGATCCTGGTGGGATGCACCACCGGAACATTATGCTCATTTATTGTATTAACTATGTGTGTTAAGTGATTGTCCTATAAAAGTGTTCATGCAACATAAGGCTACTAACTTTGAGTTTATTTATTTTCTAGAAGAAATAAATTTCTTAAAGGTCACTTCACTGAAAACTATAATAGTTTTAATTTTTTTGTTCTTTGTGTTTTTGAAATCTATGAAACTATTAATTGTATATCTGCAAAGAACTTATTTTCTTTATTGCCTACTTAAAAAAAAAAAGCCACTTATTATCTCACATACTTACAAGCAAAGAGCTTCCAGAGCATTTTGTCACTGTTGGCAGTGCATTTTCTTTAAAAATGAAACTGTGAACAGTTCTAAACTTGCATTACTTGCTGTTTGTTTTATTAATTTGGAATTCTCTCTAGTTGTGTTGTCTGGAAACATTGATATTTATGAGCATGCACATTTCTTAACTTTCTAAACCCTCTGAGAGAAATTATGATTGCATGCCTTCATGTACAGTGCCTCCAAAGAACTGCTATTCATGTTTTAATTTTCTAATCCCACAACAGAGAAAGTGGCGCATGCCAAAGAAGAAAACCTTAATATGCATCAGATGCTGGATCAAACTTTACTGGAGTTAAACAACATGTGAAAACCTTCTTAGCGGCAACCACACTCTTTGTTTTGTTATTTTTACACCTGCTTGCCGTGAAGCCCCATAAACATGTCTTTATTTTAGTTTCACCACAGTCACAAGAACATCTGCTAAATTATCGAGCAGGGGTCAGGGAAACACCAAAATGGGCAAGCCATATGCGGGTTAAACGACATTACATTTATGGTTCAAACGTGCCATTTCCCAACAAAAATGTTACCTACACTTTGTAGAGAGTTCAGCAATTTGGTATGCTTAGTCTTTGAAGAATCCTGGCTGTGGCAGAAAGTGTCCCACCTCAAGTGCCAACTACAGTTTTTACACAAGAAGAATGATTCGTGTTCAAGAGAGATCAGGTGGAAATGGTGCTATTTTGAACAAAAGGTTCTACTTGAAGTCTTTTGTTTGATATCAGACAAGTCAGGAGTTGTCCAGCACAGTAATTTATTTTTATCAGTACTTGACTGGTCTGTGAGAATTTGGACTTTCTGTGCCTTCTAATTCAGTAAAATGAAGATATATAAGCAATGGAGACAAGTGAAGGCTTCTGAAGGTTTTAAATTGTATTCTTGCAACTCAATACAGAAGTGTAGGTCAGCATTTCACCTTGAGTTTTCATTCGATTGTATTTTTCATGTTGAAATGAAAGATTCAATAAATTCAGGAAAAAACATTAATTTGGAAGAGATTGTGTTAAAATGTATTTTATTTGTGGGGGTTTGGGGTAGGGGAGGAATTTTTAAACTGATATTTGCCTCACTTTTTTCACACTTTCTTTGAGCAGTCTTAAAAGTATACCTGTATGTAAACATTGTATAATGATATGAAATAAAATGCACATTTTAGGACATTTTTTAAATTTTGTTCTCCTGTGGTTTGTATTTCATCCCATCAGTTTCCTATGCATCCCTGTCTGAACTCTGCATGTGTGCAGTGTCTCTCATGGTGTGAAACAGTGTTAACACACTGGCTCTGAGTCTTTTCTGTGTTGTTAGGCTAAGGTATAGAAATGTGGTGGTTTGGACAGATGTGGATCTGCAGCTGCTCAGAAGGGCCCTTTGAGGGCTATATTGCAGGAGCCTGTCCCTGTCACTTGACTGCATGCCCAGGTGTGTGCAATTATCCCATAGCAGATGGTAGAACTTTCCAGAATTACTCATCATTGACCAAAATGTTTTTGGTAGGACCATTGCAGAGCTCCCATAGACCTCTTTGGGAAATGAGTCCTGAAGGCCATGCTCTTGGAAACACTATCATCTATTTGTATATCTTACATATCTTACCTGGTAATATGCACTGATTTACTTCAATACAGTGATAAACCTTTGAAAATCATGTATCATGTTCATAACAGATACTTCCACTCAACTTTTCACTACTGGTTGCTAATTTCTAAGTATGTAGGTATCTTTATTTGAGTTGTTAGGTCTGTCAATGGGCAGCTTCAGGACTTGAAAAATAATTTTTTTTTCCTTCTTTTTCTGTAGTATATTGCTGAAAGTTGATGCTGTCCATCCTTCTAGCAGCAAGGAGCTTGGTAGGAGACAGATACAGATAACCTTCCTGATCACCAAAGAATTTCCATTAGTGGGCCCTTAGCAAGCAACTGAAAACAGATTACTTTCATCAGCCACTGGTGTAAAGGGGTAAAGTAATACACAATTTTGGGTTACATGGGAGTCAGAGAGGGAAGATATACTGGTGTGAGCCTGGGTTTTTTTTTTTTTTTTTTTTGTGTTTTAAAGGGAGGAACTTGGTAACATTTCAGGCTTTTGTGTGATTTATTGACTGCTGCAAAGTCATCCTAAATAGAAGGGATGAAATCCCTGGCTTCATCTTTCTCTTGTGTTTTTGGGGAGCAAAATGCATGTTACAAGGCTCCTGCAAGGCCTTAGCTTGTACTGGAGACTGGCACATAAAATTCCAACCATGTAGTGCTGAGATAAGTTACTCTAATCTCTTGCTCCTGCCTTGCTTAGCACAAGGATGAAGTGTCAGGTAGTTGAGCTCTAAGAGTTCAAGTCCCCATCCATGTGTGGCTTCCACTGGTGCTGCTGGAGTCAGGAGGGCTTCCCATAATGAAGTACTGTGCTGGGAATTGTTTGTGGAGTAGGGCCCAGAGCCACCCAGAGAGTCAAAGGCTGTGCAGGAGTAGAACAGAGGAGCTCTTGGCACTGGGCTGTGAGATTTACAGAGCCAAGTGTGCTGCCAGCTCCACTGGATTGCTGCTATGGTCCCTTGGTATGTGCTTGAGTCCTAAACAATGAGTCTGAGTGAGGTCAGACCCTTTGTTTGCTGCTTAAAATTGCTTTTCAGGAGACCACAAACTGCCTTGTGGTTTGGGGAATCTGAGTTCAACTCTCACAGTATGTAAGGACATGAGAAGGCTGTGGTTTTCATGTCTCTTAATGGTATCATGTCACCATTAATAGGCAAGCATGTGCAGGCAAGGAGATAAGAATTAATCTGAAAAAAATCTGTTTGCAGAGTAGACTTCCCCAAAGTGCACTGTTGCAGATGAATCCATGAAGCTTCATAACAGATAAGTAAAAGCTTTCCTGTTTCAAGGGGAGCTGAATGGAGCAGTGAACATGATGATGATGAATGTCACCAAGTGGCTTTTTTGCTGACTAACAGACACATAAATACACATAAGAGCCTATTTGCTGGAGCAGGAAAATTGTTTTTACCATATCTCATAAGCTGCTACCCCTCATGCAGTGTCTAATCTGACAAAATGCAGTGAAGCTACAAAGCAGTGGCTTGTGAAAACAAGCTGAGCCTTGATTTGACCCCATTCTAGCAAATTTGCAGCTACTTTGCAATTTTAACTAAAAATTTGTTATATCACAGAACCGTGCATCGTTCAGCATTCCTCAAGATGTATGTCTTGGTTTGGAGAGTTACTCACCCTTTCTTTTAATGTAAAAACACATTTGGCAGTCTGAAATATATCTTAATTGTGCAGCCATGCTCTTTAATTGTCTGGTTTGGTTTTTGAGCTGACCTCTCTCAATTAAATGAGTAGTTCTGAGAGCACCAGAACTGGCAAAACCTGCCTTCTTGCAGATTCCTATCTCATGGTTAGCTGTAAACTTGGAATTAATTATTTTCCAGATATGGAGACGTTTGTGTTGTCTCCTGCTGCCTCTTGGGATATCTCTGATACCAAATAACCTAAAAGGCCTGCTGCAGGGTGTACTTTCCTTCCATCATGACCCTCAGAGGCATGTTCTATCTTAATGGTTCCTTATGTTCACAAAACTTGCAGAAATGTATTTTATCTTTTAGAGTTCTGTGTGGTCAATCAGTTCAATCAAGAGTTATTGAATGGGTGAGAGATAAGAAAGAACAGGAATTTAGATTAGGAAACAAGGCTAAAGCAGTAGGCTGCACCTATAGACCACTGCCTCCCAGCTCTGGATCTGTAAGGTATTATGTGTATTAAATGCTGCTCAAAATCTGGATTGTCAAACTTCACTATACTGTTAATATCACATGAATATCTATTACACTGGGCTATCACTGACTGCTGTAATGTTTGTTAGTGACAGAAAAAGAAAAAGTGATTAGCCAACTAAATTTTAAAATTGGGGAGGAAATACTCTACATCACTCAACACATGGAAAAAGAGAATACTTTTTACTTCAGGTGTTCCTCTGGGTAGGCTTCTTTTAATAATAAAACAGGATCATCAGTGAAAGATTAAGTGGGAATTGCCGCAAAAAGGTCAAAGCAGAGGAAACAAGGATAAAGCATTTTATCTTCATGGAAGATTTTTTGAACATGCTCACAGGAATAGTTCTTTTAATAGAAAGAAGCTGTATAACTTACTGTCTTCAGTGTGTGTTGTGTCCTTTCCAAGATACAGAGAATCTGTACAAGTTTGTATCATCTTCTTGGCTTCAGTTGCAAACCCCTCTAGTTTTCTGTAAGTCAGAACCTTGCCAATTTGTAAGCTGCAGCTGAGAATTGCATAAATGCAGGATGCCCCTCAATACCAGCAGCTTAGTGAGCAATCTAGATAGTCCAGATGGAAACTATTTGCTATTTCCTGATTCATAATGCACCAAAATAAAAGGACATTCTATAGTATTTTGGATTTGAGTATTGTGGACCTTAAGGATGCCACAGCACTGGCTTCTTCGTGTATCTTTCCTGGTTTGAGGAATAGCTGGATAAAAATTAAACAGCCTCTTTTTCATTAAAAAAATAGAGCAAAGGCACACAAAAACCCCAAGTCCTGCAGACCCAGCTGCAACTGCCAAAACCACGTCATAACACATTGACATGCGGGGTTGTGAGAACATTTCTCTATTCTTCACAGCAAGACTATATGGATCATGAGCATAAAGGGTTCATACATGTTTCAGGCCATGATCCAGCAAACTATTTGAATGGCTTCTATTCCAGGGCCTGACTATGATCTGCTTCTTGGGATTATTCCTTTCTTTGACGTAGTTTTAATTCTTTGCCCTGAGATACAAAGAGAAATGTCAAGAATCGATGTGGTCTGTCACAGCCAAAGCTCATGGCAAACAGTATTTCCTTGGCTAAAACCTACAAAATGCTGCACCTAGTGATAGTTGGCTGTGCCACTGAGGAAAATTATGCAGGTCTGGTGTTCCTGTACTACATTTTGTGAAAGAATAATCAGGATGGAGCAACTACAAAGCTCTGGTAAGTTGTTTTAACTTGGGACACATTGGTATTGATATTAACATGGAGATCTGTGTGAGTTTCCAGTTTAAAAATAGAGCATTTCTTTGCAGGCCCAACGGATAGTTTATTATGTTTTTCTTGACAAGAATATTACTTGGAGAAATAGCCTGGGAAAATGCTTCAGAATCTTTCCTGGTTGGTGTATTTTTGCAGCCAGCAAGGATGAACCTGCCAGACTTCTTTCTACTTAATCTGGATTGCTGTGCTACTTCCTTATTTTTTTATTGTACACATGTAGACCATGAAATAGGATAAAAGGGTGATGTAATTTCTGCAGGCTGTCCAGAAAAAAAAAATCTGGAACATGAATTAGGTGAGAAAATAGGAAGAGAAACAAGAAGATAGGATTGCACATGGGGCCTGAGGGCCAGTTGGGAGAGTATAGAGAACATGAAGATGATCTACAGAGGGATGAATCCTCCCCTCTGAATGCTGCTGTGTTATGCTTTGTCCTGCTCCTGCAGCCTCCACATGTCTGTGCAGCCAGCACATTCCTTTGCCACAGGGGAAGATGTTTGGTAAGGTCTAGGTAACAGGAATTCTTTGTCAACCTTGTCTGGGTTTAAAGTATGCAGAAACTTTTTCTGTAAGAATCCTTTCAGTGGTTCTTGCCACACTGGCAGAATCTGGGTAAAATTTCTCTATGCTAGGACTTCATGATCAATTATCTTAACCAGGAAATTACACCACTTAAAAAAAAAAAAGCGAACCCACCATTTTTTGCTGCTTGTCATCAGGTAGCAAACATGCAGCACATGTGTGTGTTTTCATTACATTCACATGCTGCTATATCTGAGTGCAAGGCATTTCCAGGAAATTAACAACTGCTGGGAAGGATTGTGGATACAAGAAACAGCTCAACTAACGACCCAAACTGGCTGTTAGTCCATGGGAGGTGCTCAGTGCTGAGACTTACTGTCATAAATTGGAATGAAAAGAACATGAGCTTATGAGTCTGTGTGAAGGAGGTTCAGACATTATTGCCATTATGAGCAATTAAGTTATTGACTCCTCCCTCTGCATAGCCTTCAGTTTTTGTGCTGCCAGCAGCAGGAACACTACAGCTGGCAAAAGGACTGATAGGAAGGGTTTACTCTAGATCCATTATATTTGTGAATTGCAAGCTATTAACGGTTTGGATTTAATTAAAGAAAAATTGTAAAATCCAAGTTTAAATTGAGTGCAGATTGTGTAGGGATTTGTGCCATTTCTGCTAAGTTGTTTTAAAGATCATTTTACCAAACCACCCAGGTGCATACCCAGCTTTGGCCATAACACGCATATGGGGTACATACAGCTAAGGCCTGCCTGTTTGACTAAGCCTTAGTCAAACAAACAGTTCCATTAGAGCAAAGTCTCAGTGTTGCAGAATTGAGCTTTGATAGCCATTGCACAATGAAAAGTTCTCTCTTGTGTCAAAGCTGCTGGATCTTTAGCTGATGTGGCATTTGGTATGTAGGTTTAAAAACCAAACAGCTGCCCACAGTGAGCAGTGCAATGTTATATTTCAATTTCTAAAGAAAAAGCTGGTGTTCAGAGGTGCTAAGCAGTTCTTTTTTATCTGAGTAGGACACCTGCATAGTGTATTAAAGGTGTGAGATGGCAGAAATCCTTTTTCAAACTACTTTAAACCCAGAAAACCCTAATATCTGCTTTTCCAGTTCCTCTTTTGCCCAAGTCCATTTTGCCTGTGAATCAATAATGAAGACATTGCTCTCTAACATCAAGTGTGTGACTTATCAGTTATACAGGTATTTCTCAGACAACATGGGGATTTAGCTTTGGTTCTATTTCATTTTCCTGTTTGAGAATTTACAAGAACCCAACAGCCCACAAAAAAAAATTTCTTTTTACTCACACCTGTTGGTTAAATTTGCCAGGCACTAAGTCAAGTAGGAACTTGTTAGCTTTCATTACAGCACTTGGAAAAAATGTCGTCACCCACTAAGTAGAGCACAGCCTCCCTTCCAGCACCAGCACGCCTTGAGCTTGATTCTCCTCTGATGGATGTGTCCTTATCTTGCTTGTCTTCACTCTGCAGGTTGCTTTTATTGGTGATGAAAGGATGAAAAGAACCCAAGCTAAGTGGCAGACATTGAGATGAGTGTGCACGTAGTCAAGCTGTTCTACTGAGTACTGTTAATCACACTAAGGCATAACTATAAGTTAAGTGTGTGATGTACATTGCTGTACACCAGAAAGTACAAGTAGCATCTAAAACAAGGATATGGCCCTGGCTTTGTTCAAGGTAAAATAAACAAATGACAGTATTTCCAATTCAAGAAGTTGATTAGTTACTCCAAGTCACTAGAGAGATGAACTGGCTTACACTTAGGGCATATTAGAGAAGTCACTCATCCCAGGCAGTTGTCTTCCCTCAGTAGCAATGTTTTTTAAATTTTCTTAGTTGTTTCCTACAGCCCTGCTTGCAAAGGTACAAAAGAAAAACCTACTTTAGTTTTTGCAAATATCCTATTGCAGTATAAACCTGTGCAAATGTCATTAACTTGATTTATCCTGTATGGAAAGGGAATAAAGTAAAATGCCTGCTTACTAATTTGTGTAGCATATAGTAATTAGACATCTTTAGAGGGGCTCTTTTGAAATATATCTGAGTTAGGGAAGAAAAATATGAAGCAAAGGAATGGAGTTAGTAGTATTCATGGACTCACTCCCATAAGAATATGCAAGCCCAGTGCCAAATGCCTCCACCCAAATACCCGAGACGTTACTAATTTGATAAGAGTCCTTTTCCTGTTTTTTACTAGCCTGTGCAGTTTCTCAAGCTATCTGTACTCTGTTCCCACGAAGAGCAATTTTAGTGGCACAGAACTTGTCTGCAAAGCAAAATGAAGGTGTAGTTGCAGCACAGGTAGGTGAAAACACACGAGAATGGATGGTCAGAGCAGTAAACGTGTGGGAAATGGGCTGGCAACCAGCCTGCACTTATAGCTGGGTGAGTATTTGGCATGAACTGCAGGGAACCTTTTGCTTGTGGCAGTAGATATCAGTAAAAATACATGCTGGGGCTTCAAATAATGTTGAATAGCTTGGAAAAACTGCTGGACTAGGTACTGAGCAGGATCCAGAGTCTTCTGTCTCGAAGAACAGATGAGTACAGTAAATGCAAATCAGGACTGTGTTCTTTAGACAGGATATGCCTGAAGATTCACACAGAAAATCTGGAACCACGTTTTTCCTCCTGCTGCTGTATCTGTCCAAGCAAATGTGCCTGTTGTCTTTCTTCCTGACTTGTAGGCACCTGCTGTGGAGGTGGCACTTCAGGATGGCTGAATGCAGTTGCCTGGACCACTTCTCTCACCAGTAAGTGTCAGGCTGTCAGAGTCCTCACAGCCACGTCTGTGACTCACAGACTCTGGGACATGTTCATTTCATTAAGCTTTGTATTTTGGGGAGAAAGGATGGAAAGAGAGGTAGTTATCACCCAGTTGTGAGAAGTTCTTTCTAGAGCAAGCCAGAAAGCTTTCCCAAGTGCCTGCAGGTGTAATTCTATCTTTGGGCATATGAGCCTCACAATACCTTGTTAACATGTTTAATCTTTCAAGTGTTTTACACCTTCCATGGCTCTTACTTTGTTTTGAAACACCATGCTTAAGTCTGAAAAGATACAACTGGGAAGTGAAACTCTCCGGTGCTGTGTGGTTCTTCTGGCACTCAGAGCAGTGGTGATGCACACCATCATTTTCCATGGTGTCTTGTACCTCTGCCCAGTAAGTGGGAGAAAAGCTGGAGAGGGAAAAAAGGTTACACACAGCAACTGAATTCTAATGATAAATGTGAATACGTTCTCAGGCACAAAATTGTTCAGTCCTATTTGTGGTGTTTTATATGAGAAAGGATTGTTACCTGGAGAATAACTTCAGGAAAAAACAGAAAAAAAATCTGCATGTTTTCTTTTCTTTGGAGGGAGAGCGTATGTGTGGTGGTTTTCTCTTTTTTTACACTGATGTATTTCACAAATGTTCCTTCACTACATACTTTCAGCTGGTGAAAATTATTTTTCCTTGGGGTCCAAAAAAGTTTCAAGTAGAGCCTGAATTAAAACTATGAGAAAATCACCACTGAAAAACTGGAATTTTAAAACCAATGTTTTTGCAAAGAAGAAAAATAAGTGTGTGTGCCCTTTGGCTGATCTGTAACCGCAGCATGGTCTTTTCAGCATTCCTTTTCTTAACATGCAAAATATTTTCCAAACTCCCATCCTGTTTTTTTAGGAACTGTGTCAGACTGCATGCAGCTTCTGAAACTAAGGCAGTAACAGTGTGGCACTATAAAACTTGCATATTCTATTTCATTGAAAGTATATAATGCCCAGATGATACATCCTGAGTACACAGGAAAATGAAGTAAATTAAGCAGAGCTGATGATAAACGTGTTGATCTCACTATCTGAAGACCCACTGCTGTACTGACCAAGACCAAACAAAAAAATGTATGAGGGTGAGGAGACTATAATAACTGAGATCAGTAACTGTGTGACAACCAAGGAAGCTCCCACAGCAGTGGAACCACTCCCTTTGCTAGCAACTGGTTAAATGGGTGAGGGTTTTTACTGCCATCTACTGTGCAAATGCTTCAAGCCAGAGGGAAATAAAAATTCTGTCTCTTGGTTCTCAAATAAATGAAATTTCTTCTGAAAAGAGAGAGAAAGCAGAGCTTGATTTCTCTCTACATCTAATATTCCCTTTATTTATCTTCTTTTCTAATTCAGAAATAATTCAGGTCTTTTATTTCCTTCCTGTGCTGAGAGTAGAAACATCAGGTTTGATCAAAGTAATCATTATCCCTTCACTCTTTGCATTTTCCATCAACATAACTTTTCCACATATCTATGTATACATAGATAATATTTTTTAATTGCTGTTTTCCTATTTTTCTTTATTTTATCTAGTACAAATATGAATTACAGTCCTTTTTGACAACTTTAGCTCTTGTCTGTTAATTATATTTCATTAGATTCAACCCTTTTAGATCTAGAAATCTTTACAGGAGTTAGTCTTTAATTATTGGAATCCAGGTGGAATAATGGGAATCCATTGGATTAATGGACCATTTCATTGTCTCACAATAAATCCAAAAAAGAAAACAAAGGAACAAAGGAGCATCCTTACACTACTACATTCTTCATTTTTAAGAGCCCTTTCCTACCCATTCATCCTACAAGCCTCAGTCTGGGTCTGTGGCAGTTCCAAATGGTGTTTAATAATATGAAAGAGCAGAGATAGGCTGATGATTTCAGGTCTGACCAACCTTTTATCAGGGGAATGCTAATACTAATCACTTGTTTTCTATCTTTCAAACCTTACATGTTGTTTGTTAAAAACATTACCCATTTTTTTCAATGGGAGTGTTACATTTAGGGGCGTGTCACTGCAGAGTTTGTCAGTGAACTAGAAAAGCAAATGAGATCATCATAGCAAAAAATAATATGATCAAAGTCCAGACCTACAAACAGGAACAGCCATAATAACATCTGTTATAATTGCTGAGACATCAGAATCCACAAAAGCATTTGCAGAATTGGAGGAGGACTGACAGAAGTGATGAAGTTTGTTTTCAAAATTCCTGATTTCTTTTTTTGCCCCATGAGTTATGTTTTAGGAAATGTTGATGAAGCCTCGCAATTTGCAAATGCCTGATGTCTCCACAAACTGGTACCATCAGCAGCAGAGTAAGCATATTGTACTTTTTGCTGGTGGGCTACAGCACTGCAGAACAGCACAAAAGCTGCTGCCCACCTTCCTGTGATTCCCCAGCTCACATCAGCACAGTGTTATGAAAAGCCAGTGAATGCTGTGGCATACAACTGAAGAGCAAGACAACGGAGAAGATACACCAGCACTTTGTTTGAAGATCTTGTATTATTGAGCATTTGGTGTTTGTCTTAGAGGCTCTAAAACCTTAAGGGATTCTTGATGGTGAGACTCCAGAGCTGGGCCCAAGAAGAGGAGAGTGGGCACAGCCCTGCCTTGCTGAGAGACTCATTCATTGCCTCACACCATTCCTTATAATTTGAATAAGGCAAATTTCAACACAAATCCAGCAAGTATAGCCTGGCAAGGAGGCAGAGCAGGGGAAAAATCAGCTGGTTTAGTACTAAGCCAATAATGTGGAGATTTTTTCCACCATGCCAGAGGGGTCTCCAGATTGACTTTTCTAGTTATTTTACACAAAGAAGATGAGACGCTGTGCCTATACTTCTAAGTCACTAATGGACAAGAATGGAAGAAAAACATTGTCCTGTTTATTAAATTAGAATTGGATCAGCCTAGTGCTTGCTGTCCTCATTTTCTATTGCTATCAATAGAAAAAGAGTGGAAAATCATCAAAACGTTGTAAACCTGATAGCTCAATTCAAAGTTAGCAAACCCAGCAGTTTAGAGGAAGATAAAACAGATAACAATAGGCCAAGTTGTGCTACTGGACTTAGCACAAAGCTCTTCATTAAGGCAATCAGAGGAAAATGGCAAGCTCTGTTTCTGGCCCATTCAAAAGTGTGATGTCAAAGAGTGTTCATGCTGAGCAGGTTCATGTAGGAATGCAGAGAATTCTGCTGCAAAATGCTTCCATAGACATTTTAACACCATGAAAATGAGATACAAGAAAGTAAATGCATCATCATGTACCAGTTGGGTATGAAGTTGTACTGTGATAAGCAATGGAGTTTTATTGAGGAAATACTAATGAGCAATAAATGCCTGCAGTGAAAAGGGTAGCATGTGGTCTGCATTTGACTTCACACATGAAAGCTATTTGGCCTGACTTTCTGCCAAATCCTGCCATTTTTGAGGTCACTGGACATGAAGAAGATTGAAATCCCTAGGTTAGCATCTCGAAGAAGTGAGCCACACTTGTAAGCAGAAGTGGGGAGTCTGTCCTTCTAGAACTGTCCATATGCCAGTGGTGCCATCCACACTCTCCTAGGCTGAAACCTGACACTACAGCCAGTGCTGGAAGATTCAGCTATTGTAAGAAATTCCTGGCAAACCTAGTTCAAATATGGTCATCTTGCACTTAAAGAGGTTTTATCTGGGTGTTAGCCTAGCTTGCTGTACTTCTGCCTGGCATACATTTAGCAGCAGGCTTTTTTCATTTGATTCTGCAAACATTTGCTGGGGAGTGCAGAGTTAAGAAATTATTTTCTGGCTTGAAGTATTCTTCACCTCTCTACCTTTTTCTTATGCATCAGAGCAATGAAAGTGTCGGTTAATACCAGGTTATTTTGTCAGAGGTACATTGGTGCTGGTAGGAGTTACAACCTCACCTCCTTCAGGAGGAAGAGTGCATGGTGCTGAGCCTGCTGGGGGCTCTGCTTCAAAAATCTGTATTTTCAAGGAATAAGTCTTTGGGGAGTATTCACAGGGTTTTGGCTCATTTTGCCAAATACCTCCTGTGGACACAGCTGGTGGCTTTTGGTGGTTAACTAAAGGAACCAGCTCTAAGGCCCCTGTACTTGGCACTGGTGAGGCCACACCCCTCTGCTGTGTCCAGCTCTGTGCCCTTCAAGACAAGAAGACACTGAGGTGCTGCAGTGGGTCCAAAGAAGGACAATGGAGATGGGGAAAGGTCTGGAACACAAGCCTGATGAGATGAGGGAGCTGGGGCTGTTTAGCCTGGAGAAAAAGAGATTCTAGGGAGACTTTATTGCCCTCTAGAACTCCCTACACCAGGAGGGCTCCTACATCAGGGTAGGGGGTTGGACTTTACTTCCACACCACAAGTGACAGGATGAGAGGACACAGTCTTAAGCTACGCCGGGGGAGGTTTAGGGTGGCCACTAGGAAGAATTTCTTCACTGAAAGAGTGACATTGGAATGGGCTGACCAGGAAGGTGTTGGGAGTCACCGACCCTGGAGGTGTTCAAGGAAAGACTGGATGCTGCACTTGGTGCCATAGTCCAGCTGATGAGGTGGTGTTCGGTCACAGGCTGGACTCGCTGATCTCAGAGGTCTTTTCCAACCTCATCGTTCCTGTGATTTCTCTTCTCGCCCTGGCCGGCCAGCAGTGCCGAGCCCCGGACAAGCGGCCCGTGTGTCCCGCTGGCGGAGCGAGCCGGTTTGCAGCCGGTGGTGAACGCGGGCGAGCTGCGCTGCCCTGCGCCAGCCGCT
>VZRH01002255.1:2050549-2066096 GCA_013397555.1 Urocynchramus pylzowi
GGCGGGGCCGGGGCGCGGCCCTGGGGCTGGGGGCTGGCGCTGGGGCTGGCTCTGGGGGTTCGGGCGGCGCCGGCGGGAGGCGAGTCTGAGAACGGGCGGGAGGAGAAGCCGCCTTCCCCGCGGGGCTTCGGCGCGGCCGTGGAGAGGAGCAGGGACCTGGTGCGGAGGATCAAGGTGCTGAGCGGGGGGACCGCTGGAGGCTGTCGGTGCTGGCGCAGCTTAGGCCAGCTTAAATCAGGGGTGTGTGGAAGTGTGGCACAGTATGGGGTATCTTAAGAACAAGGGGGGCCTTAAAGGGTGTAGGAAGGAGAGGCGAGAGCCGTCCGAGGGCATTTGGTTCAGCCTGGAGGAGAGACCTCACTGCGGGCTGCAGCTTCCTCATGAGGGGAAGCGCAGGGGCAGGCACTGATCTCTGCGTTTCTGTGACTGGGGAATACCAGGAAATTATGTCAGGAGAAGTTTAGGTGGGTATTAAGAAAAGTTTTTTACTGAGAGAGTAGTCAGGCACTGAACAGGATCCCCAGGTAAGTGGTCGCGGCTCGCAAGCCTGACAGAGCTCAAGGAGCGTTTGAACCACGCTCTCAGGCACTGGGGGGGATTGTTGGAGTTCCCCTGCGCAGGACCAGGAGTTGGCCTCTAAGATCATTGTGGGTCCCTTCCAACTCAGGATATTCTGTGATTCTGTTTAAAAAGCACGTTGCAGTTTCTTCGAAAATCCAGCTGAAGCTTTTTTGAAATGCCTGCCAGTAGGTGATGCAGTTTGCCACTTGCATATTAACTGTCATGTTTTATTTCATTTGCCTATTCCATTAAGTAATTTAATTGAATTATTAAAACAAAAATATTACCTTGCTATTCTTGTTAGGTATGTTTTTCCCAATAGCTGAGTTAAAATGTCAGCTTTGCCAAAGCAGTTTGTACCAGTTCAACCAAACTGGTACATAACAAAATTTCAACTTTAATTTGACAACAATACTCAGGTTTATTTGTAGGGTTTTTGTAGCTTTTTCAGTTCAAGGGCATTGGAGGAAGTGTTTTTCAACTGTAAAGATACTTCTAAATGTCTGCTAAATGTCTTCTTCTAAATGTCTGGGTTTTTTTGGCAGGATGAAGCAGGAATCCCAGGTATATTAGTTGGAGTTTCTGTAGACGGAAAGGAAGTCTGGTCAGAAGGTTAGTATGTGGGAGCAGTAGTTGTGCATACTGTCAAGAACTGGTGAACATTTTAAAAATGAACAATTCAGACAAGCTAATCAGTCTGGCATTTTGTCTACTTGATGTCCCATCTCCGGACAGTAGCCAGAAATGGGTGCTTAGGGAGTATCAAATGACACCTTCCTTGGTAAACTTCAATTATTTCCAGGAATTGATAATTTGTTAACTTCCTGAATATGCTTGTATGTCTCAACAGTTAGATTGGAGAATCTTTCTTCCATTAATTTTTAGATTAACCTTTGAATGTACTCTGGGCATAGAGCTGTACAGGGACTGGTATGTAAAGAACTGTAGGTAAAGAACTGTTCTCGCCACAGGAACTTCCTTAGTAGTCAGAGGAATAAGGGCCCACATTTGGTGACCTGTCTCCTGTTTGTGGGCTGAGGTGTAGCTTTACTGGGAAGGTACTGGGATTTAACAGGTGTTGTCCTTTCAGAAATGTGTTTTTACTGAGGGGAACAGCATCTGCATTAACAAGCACCAGGCACTTGAGTAGCAACTATATAAGAGAAATGGTCTTGGGCAAATGGCATGTCATCTGTTTTATATCTTGTACTTTGTCAAGGTCTGGGGTTCTTCCCTGAGCAGTTTATTGTTAGACTACAGTTTTATATAGACAGAGGTGTGTTGCTTGCAGGCCTTTCTTGTACTGAAAACTGCAAATATGTCATTGCTGCATTTTCTTGCTTTTATGCTGCAACATCACTTGCACTTTCTTCAAACCTCGCTCAAACTGAAGACTAGTTTGGCAGCTTGATAATGCCTTGTTGATTCCAGTTCTTGCTACCAGATTTGTGGGTTGGTTACATAGGAAAACACTGTTACAGAGACTGTTAAGCTGTATTTTAATTGAAGTCATGCTGAGAGATGTTGAAACATAGTAACACCTCGGTTCTGTGAAACCTTACAGCTTAGGTAATTGGTCTGAATTTGTGAGTGATTTCCTCTCTCAGTTCCTGTATTGATAAAATAAAACCCTTTACTGCTTCAGCCATTAATTCAGAACAGTAAAAGAGTGTTCATGACTGTTGGTCAGTTACTTTACAGTCTAGATTTTAGTCTCTTTGGGTTTTCTACACTGAATATTTGACCTCAGGAGTGTAAATTTTGGCTTAATCTTTAATCTCATTTATCATTATGTTTGTTGTAGTCTTAATCAGCAGCTTGAGATGGCACTGTCTAATCCAATGGGCTCTGATTAACTGCTGCTACTACAATAAAATGTTATTGACTGAATTGAAGCAGGGGCTGGGATAGTCCAATGCTTTGTATCCCAGTTTAGCTGGAGGAAAAATATTTTAAAGAGCCAGTAAATCTAATTCATTGCAAGTAATTAATTCAGCATGTCTCTGTGCAAAGGCCTTACCAGAGTGCTTTTATTTCCTTGCAGGTTTGGGCTATGCTGACGTAGAGAACCGTGTGGTGTGTAAGCCAGAGACCATCATGCGTATCGCCAGCATCAGCAAGTGTCTTACAATGATGGCTGTTGCCAAACTGTGGGAAGAGGGGAAACTGGATTTAGATGCTCCAGTGCAGAAATATGTCCCTGAATTTCCAGAAAAGGTCTATGAGGGTGAAAAGGTATGTGATTGTTTATTGTTAAGAGTTTTTAAAATTTTTTTTCCCTGTTATCTGTGTACAGGTGCCTGATCTGGACCTATTCCTACAAAACACTCAAAATCATTTAGACAAGTATTGATGCTTCTTGCTCAAAAAAGTGTATTTGGATCTTCACTTTTATATCAAGTGTTATATATACTTTTATATATACACATATATACTTTTTTTTTAATACTGTGTTTAATATGTGATATTTAAAAGGTCTTGCAACTTTGTCTCTTCTTTGTCATGGTGAATTTTACTTTTTTGGTGATTTATTGTTTGTCTTTTAATGAAGAGAGCTCACATTATCCTGTCTACCTAGGTCACCATTACCACAAGACAGTTAGTTTCACACTTGAGTGGGATTCGTCACTATGAAAAAGACATTACAAAAGTAAAAGAAGAAAAGGAAAAGGCAAACAGAGCACTTAAGCTAACAAAATCCCATCAGGACAAAGAGCAAAAAGCAAAAGAAGGTAAAGGGCTTGAAAACGCTGATTGTGTTAAACAGAAGAAAGAACATGATAGCGAGACAAAGAGCCGAAATTCAAAGCCTGGCAGGAACGACAAGGAGTTTGAACAGGAAGAGTATTATTTGAAGGAAAAATTTGAAAGTGTGATTGAATCACTGAAGATATTTAAAAATGATCCTTTATTCTTTAAACCAGGTGAGTTTCTATTAATGTAAATCAAAATATACTCTTCTGGTGAGAGTTTTATTTCAAATAGTTTTACATGTAATGATGATAGTAGACTCCAGGGAAGAGTGTTTGTGGGGGGGGATTTGGTTTGTTCTGCTTCCCTCCTTTTTTTTTCTTCATGTGTCCCATTAAAAGCTCAACTGAAAAGTATTTGGTCTGCTCTGCACAAACCATCTGGTCATGTAATATTTATGTATAAGACTTTTCTCCCAGGAGTAGTAAGTAATGCAGTAAGTGCTCTGAAAAATACCAGTTAGTGGATTTATAAGTGCTAAAGAAGAAGATAATTCTGGTAACAAATTTGTATCTACAAAGTATTTTGTAAGCAAATACCAACTTGCTGTAGTCATGTTCTGGGCCTTCTAGATAGGAATCAAAAGCAAAAAATTTTACTGAGGCACTAAATCAGACCTAAAAACAATCTACAAAAAAAACCCCACAGAATCACATAATTAGTGAAGAAATTTATTTTTGGGATTATTTAAATTAGGTCTAGAGAGGACTTTGAGGAACTTCAGGTGTTAATTTCAAACGAATTAGGTTAAGGTAAATTATATGCATTGCTGATAAACAGTAAACAATGTGCATTGAAGGAGAGAGGGGTAGAAGTTAAACACCATCTTGGAGAGCTCTAGGAACCACTTCAAGTAAGAGATCTGTCTCAACTGTAGGCACTTTATCAGTTGCTCAGTATGTAAAAGTTTCATAGAAGGCATTAGCACAAGGATGAGATTTTTAAAAAATGAAACATTGTTTTGTAAATAAATTCAGTTGTCTTAAATAATATGCATGCTTGTGTTCATATACTCTTTTGGGATATTCTGGAACTGGAAACACTGTGCTAAAAGTGATGAATACCCTTGAAAAATGTGAGTATCGCTGTTGTTTCCCCTTCTCCAGGGTATGGACACACAAACAAGTCACAGTAGCTGAGCATCTTTTAAGCAGTAATTTTATGGCTTGTGTCAGCTTTCCAAATCCAGACATCCTTGTTAGACCTGATGTGGTAAATCTCCTGGAAAGGATGCTAAATGTCAGCATTGACATCTTGGCATGAAACCTGACTGTACATAGAGATCTCTGAAAGATTTTAGTGCTGTTCTCTTAGCAGGATCTGTGTCTGCTGCAGTACAGGATTTCCTAGGCCTAGGATCAACAATGGTTGATTATTAACTGCTATATATGGTTTTATTTGCACATATGATTCCATTTAAGTATCGTGCAATTAACGTGGGGTTTTTCCCTTTCTCACTGTCTTTCTTCAAGGTAGTCAGTTCTTGTACTCAACGTATGGCTTTACTCTCTTAAGTGCTGTTGTGGAGAGAGCTTCAGGACAAAAATTTACAGATTATATGCTGAAAATGTTTCGTGATTTGGATATGCTGTCAACTGTCCTAGATGACAATGAAGCAATGATATATAACAGAGCAAGGTAAACAGGAGTGGAACTCTTAATTTTTCCACAACAACTGTTGCCCTTTCTATTTTAATTAAGACAGCTGAATTAAGAATGTGTGATTTTTCTTTTCCCAGACATTTGAATGAAGTGTTGTATGTTACCTCAACATTACTCATGTAGCTGGTTCCAATGCCATGGTGTAGGTTCTGTAATTAGCATGTAAAATTACAGAATAAGAAATAAATATTTCTCGTTCTAAGTGTGAATATGGGAGGTGAGGGGAGTAATAGGGGTGACTTCAAAGTTTACATTTACTTTGGGTACAAGTAAGCACATAAATGCAAATAAAGTAAGGAGTAACTAGGAAATTATGCTGGAATATATAATTACCTTAGTTTGCTTAATATATTGGCATTTAAAGGGTTCCATGGAATTGTAATAGTCTCACAGTAACACAAGGTTTTCATAAATCAAATTGCAGTATGAATGTTGACCAGAATTAAAATTCTGTTTAACATCAATTGATTTTTAAAACTAATTTAACATAGGAAAAAAACCCCAAGCCTCAACCCCCCCCACTCCTACAAAAACAGAATAAACAACATCCACAAAACAACAAGCTGAGAGAAATTTATGTAACTGGATAATCCATTCCACTATAGTAGATCAGGCTAGGGTTTCTTGTCTTATTTTATTGAATTTCTTGTCTTGGCTCAGAAATTGATTATTGACTCCCATGTTAAATTTTGGTGCGGGACAAGAATTCTGTTGAATGACAAAGTAGATTAGAGTAACAGTTTCATAAAAATGAGAGTCAGACTTTTTAAAAGTTTGGCTTCTAAAATGCTCTCAAAGAATGATGAACATGTTGAAGCTGAGGTTTATACTAAGTACAAGTATATATTGAAAGTGTGCGTGTGCACAGCTTTACTGCTCTATTCTAAGATGCTTTGTGCGGTGTTCAGTTTGCTTGCAAAATTTCAGAGGCTCTCTGGCTGTAGGCTCAGAGGCTCATCTGGATGATAGTGATGTTCTCATAAATTATCAACCTTGTACAGTCAAGGTTTTTTAGAACGTGTCTATGTTCATCTTTTATAAACTGAAATATGGGAGGGATCAAAGAATTGGGAGAGATGCTCTTCTGGGAGTCTTTTTATAGATACTTACTGTTAGGCAAAACTGAGATGCTGATGGGTTTACTTCCACAAATTGGAGCTTGAGGCCTCAAAATAGAATGTATTGATGTATTAAGGTTTGTTTAATGGTTTGGTTATACTATATTTATCTAACAGGAAAATACTTAAAAATCCATGTTCTAGATATTTTAGAGGTACAAGTAGATGTCTTCGTAACAGGGTTTTTTTGTGATCAAAAAATTCATTATGGGGGCAACAGCATACTAAATCACTGTCAGAGTTGATGGCAGTCTTGTATTGTGGACCATTCATCATTCTTCCTTTGTTTCAACCTCTGACTTCCAGTGTTACAAATTATTCAGAAGTTTGCTAGAAAGCTTTCCAGTACAAGTGAAATCTAGGTAGGGCTCTTCCTTTTCACAACTCTCTATGGACCTTATTTGTTCGAAAGACCAAAGGTTGAAATTCTTTGAGTTATATATTTATTCAAAAATTCCTTTTCATATGTTGTATGAAATTAATCAAGTCATGATTGGACTGTTTCTTTCAAAAGCACAATTTGTCCTGCACTTCTGTTGTATTGTTCCTGATAGTTCATTCTGCAGCTCTGGTGGGCAGTTTCTACATTTATGTTATGCAAGACTTTAATGTTCCTAGTTTTGTTGTAGAGTATGGCAACCATTGTGAGGCAGTGGAGGGAAATCAGCCATAAATGCAAACTACTGTCTGAGAGCAGTCCCCTAAGCCTCAGTTGTAGAATTCCTTGTTCTTTTAAACACTTCATATCTAGTACAGGCATTTAAGAAAAAATCTGTGTTGCCTGATCTATTTATCTCTGTCACATCTCTTATTTGTATATTGTCTTTATTCTTAGTATATCCTAAGATTAAGCAGAAGGATTAGTACTTTTATTGAAGCTAAGCTTCTAACCTAAGAAGTCTCCTTAATTTTTGTTTTTCTGTCTGAATTACTTGTTGATTTTTCTGCAATAAATATATTTTAAAAATGTGTTTTAAAAACCCTCTAAACTTTTATGAGAACAAGCTAATACATGCTCAGTTTACTCTTTTAAGGTAGGGCAGCTTAAAATCATTGTGCATAGTCCATGAGAATGACAAGTTGAATTTTCTTGAATTTTAGGTGTTACATTTACAACAAAAAGGGACGGCTGGTAAATGCACCATATGTGGACAACTCTTACAAGTGGGCTGGTGGTGGCTTCCTGTCATCAGTAGGTGATCTCCTGAAATTTGGAAATGCCTTGTTGTACAGTTACCAAGCCGGACAATTTAAAAACAAGAACAGCAAACTTCTGCCAGGGTACCTCAAGCCAAGCACAGTTGCAATGATGTGGACTCCAGTGCCAAAAACAGAAGTGTCGTGGGACAGGGATGGTAAATACGCCATGGCTTGGGCTGTGGTAGAGAAAAACCAACAGTATGGCTGCTGCAGACAGCAGAGACACTATGCATCTCACACCGGGGGGGCCGTGGGGGCCAGCAGTGTCCTCCTCATTCTGCCTGAAGAGCTGGACCCTGAAGTTGTGGGTACTTGGCCAGTGGCACCCCCGAGAGGAGTCATTGTCACCATCATCTGTAATATGCAATCGGTTTCGCTCAACAGCACTGCCTTAAAGATCGCAAGGGAATTTGATAAAGAAAAACGGGCACAATACACGGACTAAAAGAGATGTATGGGACTGAACTCACTGTACTGAAAAACATAGGGAGAAGGGTGAATTGCACTTCAAGTTCACTAAGAATACAGGAAGAAAAAGCATAAATAATTCACTTAATTAACCTCTGTTAGTGGTGCTAAACTTACATCTAACGAATTCATCTCTCAGGGAAGTTCCTAACTTACAGAAAATGAGAATGTAATAGTGAAAGGTGTCTTTCTGTAGTACCTGTGTAAATGATCATTATATTAGCAGGTTATATTTACCAACTAGTGAAACACTTGACCAAGATAAAAAAATAGCCTTTTTATTTTTTTTGCACTAAGTACAAATTATCTACCTTGAATGTTAAATTTTTGAAAAACTTCACATCTTGATTTGAGCACACAAATATGTTGCTTGTTATTCTCACAGTTCCAGTCTGCCAAAACTATTCAGTATTACTTTTTAACAAAAAATTGTGTCACCATTGCTTTTTGTTTTCACATACCACTTCCCTTACTTGCTTAAAAAACCAACAAAACCCAAACCTTGAAGCTACCTCCAGAATGCAGATTTATACCAGAAGCAGGCTTTTATCAAAGCTGTGGATTAAGAACTAGAAAAGAATTAATCTAGAGCAATGTAAGTAAAAATCTTTTTGTTATTTAGATGTTCTCTCATCCATTTTTATTGGTCACAGAGAATGCGTGGAATTAGTTTACTGTGCAATAAAGGTATTATTTCTAGAGCCAAGTCTACCATAATAGCACAATGTGGCAAGCTATCAAACTGTCCCATTGTTTTTGAGTGATACACATGCTGACTTGGTAGCCAGAAATGACAAATCTGTAGCCTAGCTATTCCCTTGTAAAGAGGAATTAGGAACTCAAATAGTTCAATACAACTCAATGCCCACTCTTGAAGCCAGGAGCAGAAGTGTCACCAAGCAAACACGGCCATGGCAGCTGGAGTACAGCTCAAAGTGCTGCACCCATGGGTGGGAACTCCACCACCTCTGTGGTCAGCTCCTCCCAATGCCTGATCCCCCTCTCTGTGAAGAAATTCTTCCTGTTGTCCAACCTGAATCTCACCTGGGGCAGCTTGAGGCCATGTCCTCTTGTTCTTTCATTTGTTCCCTGCGAGAAGAAGCCAACCTCACCTGGCTCCAGCCTCCTGTCAGGGAGTTGTAGAGAGTGGTAAGGTCACCCCTTTTCTCCAGGCTTAACACTCCCAGCTCCTTCAGCTTCTCCTCATCAGACTTGTGCTCCAGACCCTTCTCCCAGAGTAAGGCAGAATGTCCATGGCCTTTGTCTGGACATGCTCCAGCTCCTCAATGTCTTTCTTGAAGTGAGGGGCCCAGAGCTGGACATGGGACTAGAGGTGTGATATTTTCTAATCTTCAGTTTCACAATGGGAATAAAGTAGCATCTGAAGTGCCCATTTTATGTATTTCACAATGGCATGGAAGATCTCTGTCATCTCAAAGATTTACCCCCACCTCACTTCCCCTGCAGCTACATTAGACAGTACTTCCAGACTGAGACAAAACAGAAATACCTTTCAGGAAAGGTTTCAATACTTCCTTTCCTGCACTGCTTAGCAGCTCTGCTGCTCTGAATTTAAGAAGCAAGATGTCTTGGTGAGCAGCTAGCAGAAGATAGCCCTACCTGCCTCTTTCCCAAACTAATGCTTTTAGTGTTATCTTCACAGTTGTTGCCTGCCCTGTGATGATACAGCATGCTGCCATCTCTGTTCCCACTATACCTATGGTAATGTTTATTACCCAAGACAAGGAAAACGGGAAATTTAGTATTTTTGAGGGGTCAGTGTTTTACCTACATTTTTAATTGGAGCTAGTAAGACTAGTTTGGTATACTCTTCATAATTACAATCATTATTGTACTATAAAATTTGCTTGGGGTTTCTGGCCCACTCACCAAAATTTCACTTTTTTATTCATTATTAATGTATTATCTTTATCCCAAGAGTATCCAATCAGTGAAAACAATGGCGAGAATCCTTTTGAATGAACTTTCATTGGTCAGACAATAAATCATCTCCTCATCTTCTGAAGTCTTTGGTTTTGTCTGAAAGTTCCAATATAGAAGTACTGGGGTTCCTTCCCCAGTCTTGAGCACCTACTAGCTGGGGAAACAACAGAAGTCAATGCTAGTTTTAGACAGGGAATGAAAATAAGAACTTCTGGTTTTGTCTTAAATATCTGAATAGAAATAGACCAAACACAATGTTTTAAATAAAGAAAATCTGAAAAGTAACACTTACTTTAGGGTTTTTAACATATGATACACATGTTTTGCAAATGGTATTTCTTATTTTTGAAAATCGTTTTGTATACTTGAGAGAAAACAAGTTTCACTTACTGACTGTTGTGTGTGGATTTAGACAAAGATGGAAAATGTAGAAGGTGTAGGTTTACTGTTATGCTTGTCTGCATATAAGCAAACATTAACAAATGTAAATATCTGAAGTATGTATGAAAATGAATAAGGGTAAAAACTAAGGCATTGCTATTAATGACAGTGTCTCACTCCCCACATAGAATATGTTTAGCCACCAAGTTTTTATTTGCACACCATGTTCTTTATACTTTATCTCCTCTAACTTAAGGCTTTTAAAAAGCCTCTGATGTTACATGTGCAGTACTAGAGATGCTCTGATGTCTATATTCATCTTCAAGCACCTTGAACAAAATGGGTCCCTGACAGTCTCTGCTTTGGTATTAAATTAATCATGAGTTCTTATCTTTTAGGGTAGAGAAGGCAGAGACATGAGAGACTAGGAATCAATCTGGCCTTAGCATATGTATTCAGGTCACAATTAATATTGCTACTTTGATCTTTGTTCTAAAACCAGTAACTTGATGGGCTGGCATTGTACATGGGAAACTAACTAGACTATGTCTGGGCAATTAAGAGCAGCATTCATGATAAACTTACTTGTGAGTGAACCTTTGTTGTGAGTGGCACTGACATAAACCCCTACTTTTCTTAGAAGGCATGTGTATTCCATTGGTACACCTGTTTATATATCAAACACCTCCTTCTGCATATGGTGATTACATGTTTGCTGTTTGAAATAACAGAAATAAAACTTACCTTGCAAATGTAGTATCAGGTTTTTGGTTTATTTTATTGACTAGACATGTACAAGTTTCCAAAGTCATAAAAGGAATACTAGCCAATTAAAAAATCCCAGTAATAATTAGCTCATCAAGACACCTGATACTTTTAAACAGATGTTGATACATAACTTGAGATATTATTTAGTAAAATAAGATATATGTAAGATTTTAATATTTTCTCATGGTTAAAAACAAAACCCGTTTTTACCAGCCATTTAGAAAGACATGGCTTCCAAAAACTAATTAAACCCTTTTCCTTATTGCAAGAAGGCAATTATTTAATGCCAGTATTTAATACTAACAATATGCACAGGTTTGCTGTACTAGTGCCTAGGTACCATTCACACCTCTTAGTGTAGTTCTATGACTTACAACTGCTTATATGCCAGTTGCCTTCTCTACATTGCATGTTTTCAGTGCTTCGAAAAGGACTGCTTTTTTTTTTTTTTTGGATAGACATCTCAGTTTAGAATACCATGTGCAGTGTTGAGATCAAATTAGTGGGAGGGAAAATCCATGCATTCCAGAGAAACAGCTGAACAGAAGTGAGTAACTTTTCATTTTTATTTATGACCATATTACACCCAAGAGGGGGAAGGGACTACAGCAACATTGAAAGCAAATAAGCCATTTTAAATCTTATCTAGCTTTTGCAACCCTTGCAGTTACAGTAGCTGCAGTAATAAAATACACAAAATGCATTTTTAAAGCAGTTTCTGTACTATATGCATTACACTGCTGCAGTTTATGATTAGCAAGGGGAAGGATGCAGGAAGTCCAAGGTTTTTACTGTTCAAACAAACTTATAAAAATAGAGCTCGGTTGTCTGCAAACTTACAGGAAGAACTTGCACTTCAGACCATTTATTGAAAAAGAGATTCCAGCAGATTAGTCAGCAGTAGCATGTAATTTGTACAAAATCAATCATAATTACATTGTTGTTGTAACAGGCATTTTTAAACTGGTAAGGCTTTCAGGAACACAGATCCAAAAATCACATGCTGAAGCATTCAGTGTTGCTTTCTTCTAAATGAACAGCCTGCAAAGAAATCACATGAGTAGAGATATGAATAGTCCTTAAATTGTTAGACTGCCTTGAAAAATTGTCCATCCAATGAAAGTAGAAAAATTCATGGATTAAATTTAAATTTCATGTACCATAAGAGGTGAAGATTTAGCACTGTAAGTCTTCTCTAGTTCAACCTGAAAAACATAGCTGCCATGCAATTCATCTTAAAATAAGATGAAGGTGTACTATTTATTTCCTTACAGGTGCCTTTTAAAATTTCAGTCTACTGTTCCATCCCTTAGTGACACAAACCCCAAACCGAAACAGCTGCTATGTGTGTTGTTACCATTTCAACTGCTCAGCAGCCTCACTTCAGGTATTCTGTCCTCACATCACCACTCCTGTGCAGTAGCACATTATACAAGCACTGCTATGTGTAATTTGTAGGCATGCTTACCTTTTGCCCTTTAAACAAGAAATTAATGAAATCTAGATTAATTTTTACTTTTTTAAAATCCTTAAGCATTCCCAGTGCTTTTCATATACCCCAGAATTGGGCTGCACTCAAAGATACTGGTGTTATAGCAGTTATCTGTATATACATTACCAATGGTTATTTGTTCCTTTATAATTTATATGAAAGAAATGTTCTTTGAGCCAGGGAACTGCTTTACAGTAGAGCTGTTTAAAAACAAACAGGCAAGCCATTAGTGACTAGCAGTGGCACAGAATTACTTTAGCCTGGCAAAAGTACCCTACTCCTATGATGGTGCCTTTTAAACTTTAAACATAGCTCAGAGTTAAACAGAAGTATTCATTACATAAGCTGAAGGGAATAACAAGGCACCAAAAAAGAAGTGTGTTTGATGACAATGTAGGTGTTTAGCTGCCTGGCAGATCTGTATAGCCATTTAAAAACAAAGAATCTGAAAAAAAAGTCACAATTCTGGGCCTATTATCAATGTTTCTACTAGCCAACTCTAAGCAATTTGCAAACACAGTGTTCCAGTATCAGTTTCCAAAATCCAAGCTAAAATATTTGCAGGCTATAAAATGCATTTATGTAAGTGGCATGTTTAGGCTGTGTAACGTTGCCCTTACCTTCTGTGAGCCTGGCTTTGCCCCCAGTTGGCTGACACAGGACAGTTGAGCACCCTACACACAGAACTACTGTCTGAGCATGGCTGAAGACAGTGGTGATCTTGTAGCATCCTGAAAAACAACATTATGAAACTTTCCACTGGGTATTTCTAATATCATTTCTTTATGTGTTAATTGAATCAGATACTCTAAATAAACTTGTCCAGAATGCATCTATATTTCTTTACATAATACACCAAACCAAACTAAGCAAGCCATTGCTGTGTCCTGAAGCACTTGCCTTTACTTACGTGCATAGGAAAGCAAGTTAGGTAACAGAAACTGGTTTGATTCCCATATGAAAACCAACAGACCCTGCTGGCTGACAAGCCCTAATTTGCCTATCACATCTCCTGTAAAGAAGTTCAGCAGTTCCAGATTAGCCTTCTCTGCTGAACAGAGGAACCCATGTAACTGGAGAAATATTTAACTTGTAACAGTAGAACACCGCTGTTGACAAAGTCTGAAAGCTGGGAATATAAACACTGCTGTTCCAATCTGTGTTTGCTTTCTGTTTAATAATTGGTACATGTAAGGCTTGGTTGCATTCTATAAAACTAACATAATATTTAAATGGAAATACTTGCATAGAAAAATTTCACTAATTCCCAATGCAATGCTTTTGTCTACAACTTATAAATTCTATGACTTAAGAAAGGATGAGATCACTCATACACGGCTTAAAAATGGGATTTTCACTGCTTTTCAATTTTTCCCCTGAAAAGTATTTTTAATTAGCCAAGAGGTATTTTTGGAGGGAGAAAACCTGTAAAGGATTTAATCTGGATGTGGATATACAAAATAAATAGGTAAAGGTGAGCAGAGATTGCATTTTCAGCACATGTGGGTCAGAAAGCTAAGATAGAACATATGTTGTGAGCAGGGTCCTGTGACAAAAGGTCTGCTTGGTAGGGAGAAGTACTATTAGACAGAACAACAGATCTCTCTTTAAATCACAAAGAATAACTGTACAAATCTTTGTGAAAAACTGCTAAGAGCTAAAATTTAATCACAGCAATTTTTTCCCCCTATTGAAGCTGAACCTCCATGTTGATGAGGTTTTAACATTTGTAGGTTTGGCAGGGAAATGAGCCCAACCCATATGAGTATCTAGGTAGGAACTTCCAATGCCACTGACCTAGGGACACATAAGGCCATCTGCTATTTTCAACACCTTGTGCATAGGATTCTAGCATTATTGAAGCTCTCCTGCTTTGCTCTATGTATCCCTCAAACACAAAAAAACAATTAACCCAACAGTAATGAAGATAACCTATGACCTATGGGTCTATGATGACACTAACTGTATCACAGCATATGCATTCATGCATACTGGTTTGAAGAAAGTATAAAAAAACCCCAAAAACCCCCCAGAGGCTTCAACCCTGTATTTGTTTAAAAGCAACCACCGTTTACTTTCAAGTTGTTTAAATTAATTTACCTCACTTTAAGATGGAATATGTCTCAGAGCTTCTTAGAAAACTAGGCTACTAAGAAAGAATAAGGTAGGAAAACCTGAGCACATCAACAATTCCCCGGTTCTAAGCCAGGAAAATCACTATTCTAAGTGTTTTCTTACTGCTAGAATCTTCTTATGCTGCAGCAGTTGCTAGGAAGTTACCACACTGGGCAATATGGATGTAACTGTGCTGAATAAAAAAGCTGTTCACTGGTAGAGCACATTCCTGTCATGGTGCTACAAAATCCCATAGTTTAGTTTATAAAAAAGAAGTTGATTATACAGATGTTTCTGAGTCAAAGCAATGAAGATCTCTGAAAAGTGGACACAGACAACATCTTACAACCCTTGTACATGAGCTAGATGGCAGCTTAGCTTTTAACAGCACAAGCAAAAAAGGCAGTGGTGTATGTTTTACTTTCTATGTATATGTACAGTATCCCTGCATATATCCTTGTCAAAAGTTTTTCCAGATGCTCTTTCAGAACTAACTTACAAAAGGAGGAAAACAATGTGGGCTTCTGTTTGGAACTTGTGCTATGGATACTTTAAGGCATCCATTTAATCTCACTTTGTATACATGTAAACCTGGGGGTTGGGTTTTTCCCTACTTGCAAGAGTTTTATAAAGGAAAAAACCCAACTAAAGAACCCATGCCAGAACCTCCAGAAAAGAAGTGTCAGATTGTTTACATCAACTTTTTCCAAAGATGGAAAACATTTTTATTATTAAAAAACACAAAGCAATATACAGATCTTTTTCTCTACAGAACACATAATCCAAGCCTAGATTAAAAAATAAATAATAACCAACCGTTATATGAAGACGAACAGTATGCAAAATTAGTTTTGCTCCTTCCATAACGCATGAACATTTCAAATATTTACCTGGACATTTTACATCCATAAAGTAGGAGTTTGGGCTCTGCACAAGACGCTTCTTTTTGTGCTTCCTCTTCTCATCCTCTAAGGAGGGATGCACTAGGTCTTTGGCCAGCTGGGTGGGGCAAGAGGAAAAGCGCACTGCGCGTTACGCGGCGCCGCGGGAGCCGGGCCGGCGCCCCGGGGCTGCCCCGAGCGCGGCC
>VZRH01002255.1:2074179-2126153 GCA_013397555.1 Urocynchramus pylzowi
TCCCGGGGCCGTGGGAGCCCGCAGCCCCTTCCCGGGGCCGTGGGAGCCCGCAGCCCCTTCCCGGGGCCATGGGAGCCCGCAGCCCCTTCCCGCAGCGCTGCCGGGCTCGGGCGGGACCGCGGCTTCCTGGGCTCTCCCGTGTGGGCCGTCTCGTGTTCGGGTGCAAATGTTTCCGAGAGTGGTGGAGGACCGGGGTTGCGGGAGCTGCCTGCCGAGCTGCATGGTGGCAGTGACTGAACGCTCTGGGCAGGTGGTTCGGCTCTCAGTTCTTCTTCCCTCCACACTTCCAATGCGTGTGTGTACTCACGGTTTTGAGATTTGGAGTAGCTGCATTCGAGCTCCTCAGTCGACTGTAGAATCCCTTAGCGACTAGGTGGAGGAACCTCCTCGACAAATGTTGAGTTTTGCCCTAAGTTTGGTTGTGAAAAAAGGTTTGTTTCTAAGTTTCACTAACCTTTTTTAATGGCAGTGAAGTGTGATATATCAAAACAGGTTGTTGTGACTTATATTTTTGTAAGATTTGTCAGTTTTAGAACACTCTGCTGAAAGAAACGTAAGCAAAATTTTCAAGGCCTTCGCTGAGATAGAATTGAATTGAAACTACAGTGTGGCATGACTTGAGATTAATGTTCAGCTACTTGTAGCTGAGGTCACTTTTAAAGTGAAGTACACTGTTTTGGGGATGAAGGGGAAGAGTGCAGTGGAGGTTACTAGTATTTAAGGAGGACAAAACTAATGCTGACTTTAAAAAAATAACACTAAGAGAATGAGTAGACTCTCTTGAAAATCAATTGCTTTAAAGATAAGGTGAAATAGTGTGTATCTTGTTTTATGTTACCCTAATGCCCTGTCCTTTTCAGACATTTTATTGTGCTGAATTTGGTGCACAAGGAAGAAACAATCTTTATTTAGGCACATGTGATTGACTAAATTAGATGTGGTGTCATTTCTAGTGCTTTAAGAACAGTTTTTCTGCATTTTTGTGGCACATTTCTCTCTGCAACCATTTTCAAAATGCTGTATCAGTAACACCAGCTGATTAAGGCCTGAGTAGCATTTTACCTTAACAGGTATTATTCTGTACCTGTGGTAGAATAAAAGGCTTAATAAACATTAATAAATGCTGTATCATTAAAAAAAAATAGCCTACTTTGGTACTGTGCTGCTTCTTTATACTTCTAAAGAGATAGCTAACATAAATGGGTGTGTCTGTCTTCCAACCATTTTCTTGATGTTTCTTGAACTGCTCAGCCCCTTGATAGGTTTTTTTCCATCACTAATTCACTTTGAAGTCTTGAGGACTGTGAATATGCTGTTGTTTTTTCTTATTTATTCAGTAAGTATAGGATTTGTTCTCATTTCCTTCCTTTATATTTGTTTGTGCAAGGGTCTTATTTTCAGAACAAGTCAGCTTGAAGAAACTTATTAATAACTGAGGGGTACTTTTAATTCCATAGGTAATAGTTGTGATTTCACAGTTACATATTCCTTCTTATAGCTCTAGTCCTCTTTTATTTTTTAGCAAAGAACCTTCAAGCAGGAAAGTTGACAATGCAGGAAATAGTGAAACTGTTCATAAAAGTGCTGACCTATGCTTGAATAAAAATACTTGGAGTTTTTTCAGTCTTTGTCGTGTTCTGTGTGTGTTACTTGTAGGTCTGTGATGCATGTGGCTGTAATCTGTTCTTGAAGATGTGCTCGTGTGCCCTTTCTCTCTTCTCAGTACTTGTTGATTTTACAGTCATAACTGGTCCATCTGATGAGCTTGGGGGAATTCCATTTTTAACAATTCTGCTTTTTTTCCATGACTGGTAAGTCATAGTTAGCTGTGGGGTGGAGGGGGGTGCAAGGATGCTATGCTCCTCCCAAACAGGCTGCCCTGCCAGTTCAAGTTTTAAGGTCCTCAGATGAGCATTTCTCATTAAATACACAGAATTTACCTGGAGTATGAGCTGCCAGGCTGTTTGGTTTGTATGTTCTCCATGAAGTGGATCCTGCAGTAGGATGGTACTTATGATGTGTGTTCAACTAACAGTGATTTGTGATATTATGTGCCCTCAGTTCTCCTCTGGTGTGTCTCTCCTAACAAGATCAGACTTGGTTTTGCTGTAGAAGTCTAAGAAGGCGTATGTTTGAGATGTGTTGACATCAAATTTTATTGTTTAATCTTATGTACTTACATGCTGTTTGTGAGATGAGTCATTTAGATTTTTTTTTTTTTTTTACTGTGGTAGGGTTAAATTTTTGACAGTTTAAACTTTTTTCTTAGATTTTAGGTCCAGAAGTTAAAACACACTCTGTTGCCATGATGAAAGGGCCCACATCATATCCAAGTACCAGATAACTTCCTTATAATTTCCCACTCCTATTGTCCTTTAGTAGTTTAACCAGGGTTAAACTACAGCACTCCAGTTACCAAAACAATGGAAACACTTTCCAAAAGGAAAAAAATAAAGTAGGAAGGAGATATGGAAATACTGTTTTGTTACAGAATAATTGCTTTACTTCTCCTCTATGCTCCTATTATAGAAATAAGTCAGTAATGAGTTGTAGTTACATTGTGCGTGGTATATTTGTGTTACACTTCACAGATCCCCTTCTGTTTTGCTGTCATGCAAAATGTGCCTCTAAGGCTACAGCATCCATGTAGAGTGCTTGGAGGTTGGGAAATGCTCCTTTGACTTTTCTCCTCGAGACTTTGGTCACGCTCGTAATCACAATCAACGTTGGACTGGTTCAGACAGCAGGGACTTCCAGCCTGGTGTCCTGTGGCCAACAGTTGCCTAAGAAGTGTGATAAAAGTGCAATGCATATGTATTTATAGTTCATCAGACTTCTTTTATTCTTTTTTTGGGTGACTGTTGGTGCAAGAGCCTTCATGTCTTTGTCTTCCCTACCTGGCATAACTAATACCTTCAGCAGACTTTGCTACCCATTATAAGAAGTGAACCAGTGACTTTTGGATTATTCAAAGTGATGCATTTTCACCCTGGAAAAGCACAGATTGGCCTTAAGCAACTTTAGACACGACAGGTTCTTGTCCTTCAGCAGCTTTTAATTTTTTATACAGGGCTCTGTAGCTCTGTTAGAATTTCTGAAAGTGCTGGCAAGGCATAATGCTGCTGTGTCCCTAGTGAGGATCAGCTTTTCACTGTGAACATGGGATGAAACATTTTTACAATGGGGGTGTGTTATGTAAGGTTGTGTTGTTTAGTTTGCTTTCTGAGTGGAAACTTCTGCTTTTGCACATTACATGGAAAGTAAAATGCAGTTGAGTCAGCTCATTTTCATACTTAACAACTCCTAAAGCAAAACTTATCTTGGAATATCTCATGTGCATTTTGCTAGTAGTTTCAGCGTGATACACAAGAATCAGAAGCATTAATTTAGCAGTTTTTAAGTATCTTAACTTGCTGTTCAAGTAGTTCTGTCTGGTAAAACTGGATTTGATTTATCATTTGAAATAATAAGGTTTATTTTTTGCATTCCTTTCAGCTTTTTTGTATCAACTGGTTTCTGTGAGAGTAAAGTCGAATCTTTGTAGCTGATAGCACTTCTGATTTAGTACAAAGGCTTGCTGACAGAAACAAAATTTGTCGTATTTATTTTTTTAATCCAGGATGATATCAGCATTTGGCAGGAAGTTGCTCACAAGATAGTTCTGTATCTGAGAGTTGAAACCATTTGTTGATTTTACAGAAGTAACTTTTCCTTAGTCTTCATCTTCCAAAATAGGACACTACTCTGGCAGGCAAGCACGTGTATGCTGACCTTTGAACACTTCAATGAAAATCCTTTGTCAAGCAAAATTACCAGCTTCCCTTTTGCAGTGAAATTTCCATGTCTGTAATGTGTAATGGAAATTGTTTTAGTGTATTCAAGTCAAATCATGCCTCATTGAATATTTCTACTCTTCTTCTTCACAGTTACTTATTTTTATGGTGGACAAGGACTGGTTGTTGCTTTCTTGGGGTTTGGGTTTTTGTTACCCACCGTCCCATTAAGCTGCAGCATCTCCTGTCCTTAGTCCATCAGTTTCTTTTGGGCTTCTCCAGATGGTCAGAGCTGTAGAAGAAAACTCATCAATGATAGATGAGCAGGGAAGGGGAGGCAGGGAAGCATCAGGAAAGCATTGTCAGGAGTACTTTATTAATGGTCATTACTACAAACTGATTGTCATCTTGTACTTTGAAGTGACTGAGGTGAGTTCACTCACACTCAGGTGGCACAGTTACATGTATCTACAGGGTGGAAGTGTGTGTTCAAGGCTTGTAGGATCTGGGACTAGGGTATCTCTTTAGGACAGGGTTTACATGGAATAGGGAAAACAGTTTTGTGGAGGTAAATACAAAAATGGAAGAACGATTCTGTTTTCAAGGTCAGTGGTGGGTGGTCAGCCAGATGATGAACAGGAAGTTGTAGCTGAAGGTATTGCAGTTTAAAAGCATTGAAGTTTGTGTGTCTTGTAACTTTAAATTTGATACTAACACCTAGCTGGTAGCTAGGTGTTAGTAGTTAAGGACATCTTAACTTTGATTTTCATCTGCTGGTGAGGTTGCATTACCTTACTGTATTCTGAAACAAGCCAACCATGGAGTGGAAATTGTTTGGCTTTTATTAAAAATGCTGCTGCAGCTTTTGTGTTGCGTGTTTTACTCCGAAACAGTGTGACAGATGTCTGAGTGTTGATGCCTATTCCTAATTGGCAGATGGAGGTCTGTCTTGGTTATGTGTTACTGGTTATTTGAGTGACAGGAGGGCAGTTTCGAGCTGCTTTTGTGACTTGGTTTGAATGCAAAGTTAAGAACACAGACTAACTTTGAATAAGGGTAGGAACAAATGTCTTGGTTGATGGATACAGGCTTTGAGAGAGGTATTGAAGACAGCTTTTGTTTGGGAATTTTTTATGTACTTTTTAGAATGGATTTCCTAGTCCTTCTGTAGTAGAAATACATCCTTTCAGTAGAAAAACATCTTGGACTGTCTTACTTCAGAAATTAACTAACATTCACAATAATAATAATAATAATAATAATAATAATACATGCAGTGTTTATAATGATGGTCTATTTCATGTTTTGTGGTAGAAGTTACGTGGCTATATTCAAATATAGCCAAATATTTGAAAGGATATTATATTCAAAACCAAATATTCAAAGGATATTATATTGCTTTTTATCTTTAATTGGATTTTATGGTAGCTTAAGTGTCAGGTCATCAGGCTGACTGGGTATATAAAATAGCTCTGATGCTTTTCTAACGTGGATAAACTAGGAGTAATAGTAGCATCAATAAAGTAGGACTGTGTCAGGCTTTTGTATAGAGTTAGGATCCCAGACTCAGGATATCCTGAGTTGGAATGAACACAGAAAGATCTTCGAGTCCAACTCTAAGCTGAGCAGACCAAGTGCCCTCAGCTGTTCCCCATAAGACTTCCCCTCCTTTGGACACTTCACTGTCCTCGTGGGGCTCCTTTGGACCCTCTCTCAAGCCTTATATCTTTTTTTTACTCTGGGACCCAAAACTTGACCCAGAGGCTTTTAGTTACCAGCCTTGCAACTCAAAACCTAGGTCAGTAACTTCCTGTCCCTAGAGAGGTTGCAGTGGGTTGTAATTTAGTGCCTTTTAGAGGGTTTTAGACCAGTAATTGCATCTGAGTTTAATCTTGTAGTTTATAGTAAAATTTCCTGTTAAATGTAAGCTATGACACTTTTAATTAGATTGTATGTAGTTAAAGGCAAGTACTGCATGTGTCAGAAGGTTTCTCTTCTAGGGAAAACAAACAGTTGACCAATTTTAAGACATGTTAATTTTGCTGCCATCACACAGACTCTTCAGCTTTGGGCACCAGAGAAAAATCCCCTGATGCTGAATGTCAGTGGCATCCTCTTATGTGTATGGCAACATCAAAAAACATGTTAAGCAGGCTAGTGACCAGTAGGAGTCTGGTTCCACATCTGGAGATTGGGAAAACCAGGCTAAGTATAAGAAATTGGGCAAAGCTGAAGTGTCTGTAAGCCATGTAATACATACACTGCTTCCCCTGCTCTCCCACCTCCCAACAAAATCCTCCTTTCTTCCAGCTGACAGAGAGCAATAGCTTTCTTTTACTGTGTCAAAATATCTTGTCTGCATGGTGTGACTTCTGCTGGGATTAAAGATGGAGTATCTGTGTGAACCCAGGCATGGAAAGGAGGAAAAAGAAACAGTCAGAGTAACTGCCTGGGAGAACTTTTCTGGCTTAGCAGAAGTGATGTAGAAAGGAGTACTTAGAACATGCAAAGCAGAAAAAGCAAATGAAGAAATTAAAGAATTAATTAAAATTAATTCATTAAAAGAACCTTGTATGATGTAGGAGAAGAAAACAAGCTATGTGCCAGAAAGAAAAGTATGGCCTTCCTTAATAAGTTAGGTGGCTATGCCTGCTAGTATAGGTAGTAAAAACATTTCCAAAAAAGGCCTATTTTGTCACTCATGTAAGAAGTTAAAGCAGCCCTTCTTCTCTCATGTCCTTAATTTCCCAAACAAACCAGCAAATGACAAACCAAAACCACCCCATGCTTATTTATCCCCATGTTAAAACACGGGTTTAAAAAAGCCTCTGATGAAAATGATGTTTTGGGGCTGCTGAGAGTACTGTCTGTAAAACTAACTTCAGTAACTTTAAACCTTCTGCTTTGACTTTTTGGCCTGAGTTTGCTGCCTCACTAGGTACTTTCTACACTTGCTTCTAACACAACTATATTTCAGACTCTAACTGAAATTTCTAGATTAGATTATTTATTTTAACAAAGATAATTCTTGTTGGATGAGACATTTTGCTCTTCTTGGATCCTTTCGAACAGTGTCAGTTAAAGCCAAGAGCTGTCTCACTGATATTGTTGATATGTGCTTTTTTTTGTTCTCTGTACTTTTTATTCCAGTGTGAGCAGGTCTGTGCCTTCTAAAGTGAACAGTGTTTGTGCATTCCTATAAAACTTCCAAGAATTTCATTCCTTCTGTCTTTATAGTAGTCATGTGTAACTTATACCTGCTCTAACATTATCTAATTTAACTAGTTTTTATCTCTGATGCTTTTGTAGCATCCCTGAACCTATCAAGGCAGTGTGAATTGTTGGGCTGTAGCAGTGATCACCTGTCCATACCAACAGTTCCCGTGGTGTTTTCCATTCCTGTGTTAAATGTGCAGCTGGTGGGGTTTTATGTGCTGCCAGTCGCAGGCAGGGCTGGAATAGAAGGTACAAAGTGCATTGCTTGACCTGTGTGAGGGCATCTTATCTGTAAGTAGTCATGGACTTGCCAGTTCTTGCTTTGCTTTGTGGATCCTGGGACATGCAATGTGCTCACTTTTCATGTAGCACCTCTTCTGTTTTAAACAAACAATGTTATGGCCCCCCAAAATCTTTATTTCCTCACTCTAAATAACCAGTCCATGTAAAGCCCTGAAACTTTTGAGAGGCTTTTTAAAGAAGTGGCATCTCCATTTCTCACTGGCCAGACGTACAGATGTACCAGGACCAAAAATTAGGGAACAAAACCAATCCTAATCTTTTTGGCCTGTTCTTGTTGTCACAGCTGAGGCTTAGTTTATGAATAATAAAAAATGAAATTTAAATTGTGACAAGGCAGTATTGATTGCATGAGACTTTTTTAATAAGCCATTTTTTCAACCTTTTGGATTCTTAAGATGCTGACTTCGGACAAAGTAATTATTTTTTGTCTTTTTCCTGACAGCAATATTCAGTTAGCGCTATTTAGGTTAAAGACATAATTTTCTATGTTTTCTACACCTACAAACATAGATCATTTACAGGCAAGAGATTTGGGATAATTTTTTTTCCTGTTCTTGGGAGTTCTGCTTTGGGGTCGGGGATTTTTTATGCTTTTCTTTTTTTATGGTCTTATCTATTAATTTATTCTTTTGGTAAGGATCAATCACATGTCATCTTGTATTACACACTGGACTTCTGAAAGAGGAATCAAACTTTTGTATTCATAAGCCACCTTCTAGATGGGGAAATCTGGTGTTCTTACCCATTAAAGCATGTGGCAGAGGATTTTTTTCATGTTGTAGAAAGCTGCACACTGTACATCCTGGAGATATGAGGGAAAGAAGAGCTTCAAAGCAGATGAGAGATGTGCAGGTCTCCCACAGCTGCATTACAAGTTGAGTGAGTGTGGGATTGGGTCCCTGGGAGGTCACTGCAGCTATTTCCCCTCCATACCCAGCCCTAGCTGGAGTGTGACCTACAGAGCAATTCCTGCACTGCCATGCAGCTGGCTGGGTGATTGCTGCTCTAGGATCCACACTGGAGCTGCTGGCCAGCTACTCCTGGGCTACCTCAGACTCTCTGCTAGCTGGGGCTTCAGTTTAATGCCTGGTTCAACAGTGTGTGCTCTGCCACTCACAGGGGGGAGATCTGGCTGGCAGTACCTGTGCTCTCAGGTTGTGCCATCAGCTGTTGTTACAGATGGTGGTAAGCTGAATTATGGAACTCACACAGGTGAGTAAGTCCAAATGAGGAAAGGATTTGGTTTTGACACCTGGTCCTGGCAATGCCTCTCCCACTTTCAGCTGTGAAACTATAGCCTCAATTCAAGTCCGTTGGTCAGTTTTAATGTTTGCTGCTCTCCAGTTGCATGTTGGCTTGAAAGGAATATGTCCTCTAAGCAACTGAGTTAATGCATTCCTTTTAGAGACAGGCAGTCTATTTGATTATCTGATCTGTTTAAAAATTATTTTAAATGGAACTGAGTTACCATCAAGTGTAGCTTATCTTCCATTCAAAATAGAATGAGAGGTAGACCATAAGTTAATTTCTGTGCACTTTCATAGTATCTAGATTGTAAGCTCTAAAATACATTCTGCAGGGACTCAGCCCTTTTAAAGTTGGGCTCTTGTGACAGTTGATAATTTCACTCATGTCAAGTAGTAT
The DNA here is from genome assembly GCA_013397555.1 of Urocynchramus pylzowi. Taxonomy (NCBI): domain Eukaryota; kingdom Metazoa; phylum Chordata; class Aves; order Passeriformes; family Fringillidae; genus Urocynchramus; species Urocynchramus pylzowi. Next base: position 2,083,116 of record VZRH01002255.1, read on the forward strand.
TAAGTTTCTAGTGTTTCGTTGTTTTGTAGTTTTGAATTTTATATTGAGTATTTTTGGTGTTTAAAACCATTCATTTCAAAGGTTGCTCAAAGCAATCTGCAAGTTGACTTCAAAACACTGAAAAGATAATTTTGGTGTTCAGGATGTTGCAGTGTCCACACTGAAGCACTGCAGTGCACAGTTGTTGTGGCAGAACTCACAGGAGCACTGGTGTGAGCAAGTGGCTGAAGAGCTCTGGATTCAGATCTTAGTGTGGTAGTCAGATCACACCGTGGGCTGTTGAGCTGCAAAAAACATGGATGTATCAAACATTGGTCTAATTCTGCTGGTTATAAATTGTATTCTGAGTCCTTTGTTCTCTTTTAAGTAGAAAGTAGCTTATCTTAAGAAAGGAAGCTTAGGGTGGCAGTTGTGCCATAGCTGGGGGACACGTGCTGCAGGAAGTGGCAGTTTGCTGGCACCTTGGGCATTGAGCTGATCTTGGTCATAAGTCTCAAGGCCTTAGGAGCAGGAAATTGCCTTATGGCACACATGCACATGGCATCCCCATTCTTTATTGCCTTACCTATTTTAGCTATTTCTATATATTTATTTTGCCAGTGTCTAAACTTTCAGAGCCTTTCTGTATTAGTAACTTCCAGGGTACAAGACTCTGCTCTGTGCCTCGTTGTGTGGAACACTGGGTTTGGGTTCTTGGTGTGGGTGAAGCGTTAGATGCAGAAAGGCCAGTTAACCTGAAGGAGCCTATTCAGCCCACTCGAGGTTACCAGTGTGTTGTGGGTTCTTGTGGGCTGCCCAGAAAGAATGCAATACACTTTGTTCCTTTAAGTTGTGAAAGAGTAACTAGAAGTGGTTGCACTTGTGTTTAATTCTAAAATAATTCATTTTACAACTTCTGAAAAAATGTTGACCTTTACCCTGGTGTGGTGTTTCATGTTAGTCTGCTGTATTTTTGAATGGGTGTAATAAAAGACTACTCCCTCTTTAATTTACATACTGATACAAGACATTGCTGAGATCATCTGAAAATTCTTTGCAGATGTTACTAGGGACTAAAGCTAAACGTTCAAGTTCAAAATGATTAGACTTTGCTCTTTTGTATGAGGGTGTATGACACATTGGTATGTTGCAAGGGTTCTCTATCCTGCCTTTTACAATAATTTTGACTCCTACTTTGTAATTTTTTATTTTTACTATAATTATTCTAGGAGGATTAATTTAAAAGCAACTTTCTGAAGCTTCATTTATCTACCTTTGTAGATTGAGACAGTGTACTGATGTAGCACAAGAAAATGTTTTCTTGAAAACCACATTACAAAATAATTGTGTATTTAATCCAAACCCTGCAATACCTCCTGCTGAGAACAACAACAACAAAAAAAAGGAGTAATCTCTGGATAAGCTTGTGGGGAAAATCTGTGGGAACAAATTGATGTCCCTTAGCTGTTGGATATATATGAAAAGAACAAGTTTCTGGAGTATTGATCTGTCCATGGAAGGTGATGAAACTCCTGAGCTGTGTTCAGGTGCGTCCTCACCCAGCTCGTGTGTGATCAGTGCTGGTACCTGCTGTGTGTCACCTGCTGGTGGCAGAGGTGTGTGACAGGGCCCCCAGCGCTCCCAGCCCCTCAGAGTGTGATGGAAATGATTTCCCTGGCAGCTGATGATGCTGAAGGGGCTGCTGTGTCTCAGGGGTGAGAGGCTGCTGCTGGTGCTCTCCCTTGGAGGGATGAGCAGGACTGCAGCAGAGCAGCACTGCTGCTTCCCAGCTCTTCTCTGCAGCTGCAGCCACTTGCTGCTGTCCACAAGATGCACAGCCTAGAGGGAGAATTATTTTCTGAGTAATTCTCTCCCAGGATTCAACAAACTGAGGGTGAAGCATATTGATTTTCAGTTATGTGCCTCTTCTCACTTCCTTTTTTTTTTTGAAGGTAAGATACAAGTTTTGAAGTCAAGTTTTTTTTGAAGCAAGTTACAAATCTACTTGCTTGGCTCAAAGTTGCTTTTAATTCACTTAACCCAAACGACTGCAGAAAACGTTTTCCTTTTGGGTATCTTAAGACTCTTACATGTTCTGCAGTAAAGAATTCATAAGGAGTTCTCATTTCCCAGCTCAGCCCACTGAAAAAAAATCAAAACCCCACGACCTCATATATAAACCAAGTAGGCTAGAAAGGGCCAATGCTGTAAAGCTGGATTAAGCCTAGCTTGAAATTGATGCATAAACTCCAATTTTTCCCATGCTGATTTGCTCAGAAGGGTAATGAGACTTTGTACCTTGACTCCTTCCCCCATCCCTTTTATTGTGGTCTATGTCCAGTGGTGGTGAGTGCCACAAAGTTCTGTTTATCACGGAATCTCATTTAAAAAAAGTTTTATTTCCATTTCATTTTTTCGATTCTTACTTCAAAGGAGTAAAGCAAGATTTAGACATATAAGAAAACAGTTTCTTTAAGAGGGTGAGGCTTTTATTATATGCAGGTCATGCAAAACAGTTCCCTTTTTGTTTTAATAAACTGTGGTGCATCTTTTATGTTCTTTGATGGGACTAAAATGAGATTTTTCTAGCAAGCTAATCTGGTATTTATTTTTTCACAGTGTCTTTGCCAATTTTTGTGTTCACTGACTTCTTAAAATGTCTTTGGCTTATATATGAAATAAAACCAAAAGGTAAACAAATTAAAGTACATTGAATATTTAAAAAGAAAATTAAAAAGTATTGATTTGTCAGAGATGGAGCAATACTCTGCTGGGGTAGATATACAGGCTAGTGTATACTGTCAGAGATTGATGTTTATTTATATCCTGAATGGTGCCGATTTCCTGTCTGATTTCTTGCTACAGCTGCACACATAAGGTCCTGCTGCTGCAAACTAGTGTTGAGCTACATGAAAAATTAACTTAAAATACTGGTGAATTGAGTAATGAAGGTAAAGGTTAAGAATTCTAATATTTGCCTGCCAGTGGCAGGATTTTTTGTTTCAGTTTTTTTTTTTTTTTTACAGTAATTTGTGTAAGTTTCTTTTGTATCTGCATTTTACTGCTCGTAGAAAACATTCAGGAACATGACCCTTCCAGAAGCATTTTGCTGAGCAGACTGAAGTCCCAAGAACCTTTACCTTCAGGAATTATTTTCTGGTACAGTTGGAAAAGCTTACTGGCTCCGTCCAGAATACTTCGGTTTGGTTTCTTTGCTTTCTTTGTGCTGTAGCATTTTCTGCAACAGCAATTTTGTTGAAAAGAAGAAACAAGACAATCTGTCCAGGCTGTGGTACTATGTAAGGAAAAGTTGTAGTGGAGTCCTAGCTGGAACAGATACTGTAGCATGAAAAACATGAGATATTGGCTCTGATGGTTACAGGGTTAAAATCAGGCTGAGGGGAGAACAAAAGAGTAACAGTGATGCCCTGAGAGTAAGCTACTGTTTTAAAAACTAAAGTAACAAAATGAACTTTTTCAGCCTCCCTGCTCAGTTTGTCCTTACATTCCTGTAAGAATTGCGTCAGGCTGGTTTGTTGAGGTTCATGGTAGAAAACCACTGGTACTGGAGCTGGAAAAGGAACTGCTCTATATGTGCTGCTGGGCAGTCCTGGGTGTTTACTATTGTAGTGTTGTGAGCTCTTTCTGATATTTCACAATGTCTCTTTAAAATTATTGCATTGCAGCTTAATTATGGGTAAAATCTGCCCAGGTGGGCTGGAATAAGGAGAAACATAGCTGGGAAGTGGAGTAGGGGAAGAGGGAGTGGCAGAAGAGCTTTGGGGTATGATGAGCATGGGCATGACTTTGGGGTATGATGAGAGATGGGCATGACTTCTTGGCTTAAACCAAAAGAGGCCAGGTGAGGCCAGTCCCCCTGGCCTGTGGCATTTGGCTGTGTGTCACTGACCAGGCATGCCCTGAATTTTATCAGCTTTGCAGAGCAATGCAAGGTAGACACATCAACATACAGCTGCCAGGGTTTTCTGAGACAGCCTTTGTGTGGCATTAATGATGCTGCCCAGTGTGCTCTTAGATAGAATATTTTTGGAAGCTATGGAAGCAAATACCTTCAGTAAAGTGAGGAGAGAGGATGCACCCCTGGCCTGTCGTTAGCAAGGATCTGGAAAGGATTTTGAAGAACAGTAAGTCCTCAGCTGTTTTTACACCATGCTGCAAGGGAAATGCAAGCAATTACAGCCCTAACTAATGTGCAGTTCAGATTGCACATTCTGGGTTCTATCCTTGCAGAATGCAGGTTTGTGATTCCTGCAGCAAATGCTTCTGTATGGCTCTGATCTAATATTTACTGTCATGCTATTGTGTCAGACTTTCATGTGACAACTCCACTTTAGCAGTTAATTATCCTGTTAGCATTTGCACTCTTAAGCATTAATCTGGGTCTGTGTTTTCTAAAATCTTCTAAAACTTTACTTCAGATGGACATCCAGATGTTTCTGGGCTTTTTCTCCCTACTGGAAGAACAGCATTTCATGTTGCATTTTAAAACTGCAAGCTGTGTGATCCTTTGCAATCAAACTTTAATTCACTGACTCCTCTTTATTTGGCCTAAGTAACTTTTCAAACTTTGTATCCCAGTGTATGACTGTGCAAAAGAAGAATGGATTAGCAACAGAAGTTTTCTGTCAAGAGTTAGTGTTGAAGTGCTATGGTTGTTGGAGTGTTTTACATGCTGTAATTTCGATGTAGCTGTAACCAGATCGTGGTTTGTGCTTTGCCATGCAAGAGCACTTGGACGGAAGTGGCAGCACATGTCACCAGGCTTGCTCTGAATGTGTGCAGCTCACCACTTCCTCATACTGAAGTGAAAGAACAAAAGAAATATCAGTTTCTAGTTCATTATAACCTCCAAAAAGTTGCAGTTGCAGAGGTACTTACAGCCTATCCCATCCCCTTATATTCTTCTTTTATCTTTGAAATTATTATTGGAGGATTTGGGTGAAGTTCATACTAGAAATCTTAAGTTCAGAGAAGATATTTTTTGTGCAGGTTCTGACTTTTAGAAGTCATCAAAGGAGTGGTTGTATAAATCATTTCAGTGCTGCAAGGGAAATGAGTAACCACGAGAAACCAGTCTGTGCAAGAGCTGGATTGGGGCACATGGGAAGCTTGTGCTGCAGTCAGGAGTCCTTCTGAGAAAGGCACCCCTGCAGGACCAGTCGCTGCTGTGTCCCAGCTTCAGCAGCTCACAGTGCAGGCAGAATTCTCTTTCAGCCACAGCAGTCTCTGAATCTACTTTTCCTGCTAGTTGTTTCCTAAAACTTCAGGCCTAGACATAAATGAGCTTTTAGAACTGATTTAATTTGCTGTCGCCACGATAAAATGCTCTTTCCAGAGAAATCCATATTTGTGCTTTATAACCTTTGAGGCCAAAATAAAATCTATTCAGGGCAAAGGTTATTTGTTTTCAGACCTGAATACAATTATCTGTGATTTCAGCAGCTGTGATTGCACCTAGTTAGGAGAAAAATCTTTACAACAAGGGAGGCAATATCCTCTGAAATGTAAAATGGAAACACTTGCCAAAATTATCTTACATAGGGTAGGGATTTTTTGAAAGTGCATATAATTCTCATGTCATTTTTAGAAGAGTGTGAATTAATGAAAGTATCTTTTTACCTACCAGTGAATCTTGTGAAATTGCAATTGTACTAGTAATCATAGCATTTTAAATTAATGCAATTAATTTTGTATTCTGTTTAAGTGCTGATGTGATATTTTTGCTCATAATTTGTATTCTAACTAATGAGCTAGAGCTATTTATCCATGGCACATTAGGTGGCCAAAACTTGTTATTTTCAGTATATTTAAATGGTAATATTGCATGTGAGAAGAATGAAATTCAAATAACTAATGAACATCGATATTTCATATTCAGTTTCTACTGTGGTGTAGTAAAAACTCCCATAGCTTCCTGTTTAGTGTATGGGTGAATTCTTAAAGCGAGAAACAGCATTTTTCCAATTAAGATACTTTTAATAATTGTAAATTAAATTACATTTTAAGAAAGCTTATTTAATTTCTTCTAATTTACCCCTATCTTTTACAAACTGCAACTAAGTATCAAGTAACATTTTAAGATGCAGTGAAGAAAAAGTGGGCTATTTTTGGGGGGATACTGTCACAAAATTGAAAAATCTGGTAGTCATGTAGTAGTGGGCTTGAGCAGTCTCAATTTGACCTGTGTTGTAATATAGATTTAGAGATCTAAAAGTTAAAGTAGTTAGGATTAAGGGGCTAGTCTGTTTGGAAATCAATTTCACCCCTCTAAACCTTAAAAAGATATCATTAAGCCCTTCTGAATTAATTTTTCAATCTTTTTTTAAAACCTCTGGCTTAAAATCTGAAATTTATTTTCAAAATCAGTCTGAGAACTGATGGGTACCATGTGGAAGTATAAAGGGGAAAAAGAGAAGTGTTTTCTTGATACTTTTTGGAGCTTCCTAGAAAATCTTAGTTGTTCCCAAATGAGTATTCTTGAAAAAGGAATCTTGTATCTCCTGTGTTGTATTACCATTTACTGTGATGTCTCATTAGATTGCATCAAACATCAGTTTTCAAAAGTAGATGTTGGCTTTGAAAAGGAACTGAGGGGTCACAGGATGTATTTCTGACTCTGAGCCAGAGGTACCAGGGAACTGACTTAAACTGCAGGGACTAGTCAGATGTTCAGGAGAAATACACATTCATACTGGTGACCTTATTGGTGTAGAATGGAAGGATCTGGAGATCAAGTCTTCCTCTAATGATCTTGACTACCTAGTACTGAGTCTGAGTTTGGCCTGCTTTTGTTGTGCAGAATAATTTATCCTTGCCATGTTGGATGCAGCTGAAAACTTTGTGCATTCTCAGCACTTCCAAGGGTGTGGAAGAAATGGCAGCTTCAGAATATTCTTTTGACTAAGTTTGCTCTTACCAAATTGCCAAAAGGAAACTGAACACTTCCTTTTCATTAACTGCAAAACTTAGCAGTATCTCTTTCTCTGGCAGGAATCGACTTTAAAATCAGAACAATAGAATTAGATGGAAAGAAAATCAAGCTACAAATATGGTAAGTATTTCAAAGTAATTCAGGTTTTCAGTGACTTGAATTCACTTTGAGAAAGAATACTTCACAGCTTTTGAGCTTCAGTGTACTAGAAGTTTCATACCTTTTATTAATTGACTGTTCATAAGGTTTATGCTTTCTCCTGTCTTGCCCTTGGAGTGGCTCTGCTTCAGTAGCACTGGAAATAGCCTGCTCACATGCAAGCATTACAGCAATTTCCTAGTTTATCAAAAGCTGTCCTCTTAAATGTGCCTTTAGCTTTTCCGTGTGGAGGAGAAATATTAACTCAGTAGCTGTAAGCTAAAATATGCAAGCCAATAAAAGGTAATTTCCTCTGGTACTTTGATACCTGGTTGAACTCACCTAGGCACAGGTGAGTGATAATTCCTTGCATGGTGGCTTAGTAGAAACTGAGTCTCCTGAGCCAGACTCCTTGTGACCAAGGAGGTGCAGTGCCACAAGTGGCCGATAAAAATGTTCTGTCTGTGATACAGGTTAAAAAAGCTGGGTTTTGTCAGGCCTTTGGGGTTCAGGCCTTTGGTACCCAAGGTATGACTGGTATCACCAAATATATAATATATCCAAACACTTGGGTCTGCTGGGTCACTCACACACAGGTGCTGCTTTCAAGTCACCCAGGACAAAACACCAGCACACTGAGGTGTGGTGGCTGACCTTAGCAGCAAACTGGACGTGACTGTGCACTAGCCTGAAATATTTTATTGCTGTGTGTTTTAACTTCTGTTTAAGACAGACTTGGATGCATCAGAGCTTTTTATTTTTAATTACTGGAGGGCAGGCTGTGTAGTGCTGAGTTTTATTGCTTGCATGAAAACTGGAGTGGTTTTGTGCCATGTTTCTGGTGCTGCTCTAACTGCTGATGGAAGGAGGGTAGCTTGAGGAAACTGCTGAGGGCTGAAAAAACTTGTGCAAACAGCCAAAGGTGTGTTTTTCCTAATGAACAAGTATCAATGCATTGTTACTCTCTTTAATAAGACATCTCTCAGTACAGATGAGTGTAAAACAAATCTTTTTTTTCACTGAATTGTAGGGATACAGCAGGCCAGGAGAGATTCCGCACAATCACAACAGCTTACTACAGAGGAGCCATGGTGAGTGCTCACACTTCAAAAGACCTGAACACAACTAGTGGAACTGGTTTGCTGTTCCCCTAAGTTTGTGTCGTGTAAGTCTTCCACTGGAGGACTGGATAATTGTGGCTTGAGATGTGGGGAATGAAGTTTGTGGTTTGGTTGGGGGTTTACTCTTTGTTTTTCCTTTTTTTAATGTGCTGGTACTCAGTCTAGGCCTGTTTTTTGTGATGAAACTTCCAGCCCTATTGGTTTTTTTTAATATAATTAAAATTTTTGCAGATTTTAATAAGTTACCAAGCTTTAATCAGATAAGTTTGGAGTTTTTTAAAATCTAGTCAACCCCTTTAAACACTTGAAGTGCTTCAAAAATGGATAATGAATTATTTTAATATTAAAAGTGTATTTCACTGAATTGCTTTTCCCTCAGCCAGTAGAGAATGCAAAGTCTGGGCTAGAAATACCATCACCTGCAACAACCACTGTTATGTTTTCCTCCACTGAGTGTGACTTGAAGTCAGTTATTTGACTTAGAGTCTGCACCGTTGTGGTACAACACTTGTAATGGTTTTTAATGCTATGATTTGAGATATTTTATGTTGGGACACCTTTAATTTTGACTTGGTGGTTACTACCTGTGCTGCTGTTTTAGGTTCTTTCTGCTTTGTATGAACAGATCTGTGACATTTATAGGCTGTGGGTCCAAGTAACTCCACTGTTACAGAGCACAGGGGGAAATAATAATGGTTGTGGCACTGTATTAGAGCTCTCCAGTGCTTAAAAAGGCTTTGGCAGTGACCCGGTCTTCTCCCCAGTCCATGGCCAAAGACTTCTGTTTGTCCTAGGAGAAATGATTGGAAAGGCCTTAGGAAGTGGAGGTGAACCTTGCAGTCAGTCCTTAATGCAGTGGCTCTGTGGTTTCCCATGCTTTGCTAACTGTTGAGATCCCATGCCAGTGGATGTACAGAACTGCTGGAAGGAGCCAAAGCTTCTGGGAGAGCCCCAGGGGTGAAAGTTTCTGCTGGCCCCAGCAGATTGGAGCTGACAGGTTTGATATCCTGGACTGCTTAAAGCTGCTGCATCTAAATGTGACTTTAACCAGAGAGTCCTGGTGGCTGGTGCAGTAGAATTTCTAAACTTGCCCTGACTGTAGGCTAATAGCTAAAAGCTTTGTATAGGTGGTATGTTTGACCTCTAACAGTGGCAAAAAATGTTAAATAGTAATATTTTGGGTAAATTCCAAGCCATGGCATAATGCCTTGAGAAAAGACTTACTCATCTATAATCCTGTGTTGAATTTTTTTGGAACTGTAATTAAAACTACAGCATACATCAAAAGTCAGCCAATAGTACTAGCTCATCTAACTAGGTTTTCCTAACTTTATTTAGGGAATTATGCTGGTGTATGACATCACAAATGAAAAGTCTTTTGACAACATAAAAAATTGGATAAGAAACATAGAAGAGGTAAGTGCTTTGTTCCATCTTATGATTTCCCTGGGACAAATAAAAATCAAGTAATTACTTCCAATGCAGTAGCCATGCACCACTTCCAAGTAAAGTGTCTGCTGTTACATTTCCAGAGTAGCCAAATGCATGTGCATGTGTGCAACCTGCTATAGAGCTCATGGCATCCTTTGATCTATTACAGTACGTGGGCAAATGTAATCTAGGAGTATTTATTCCAGCCTATTTTAATATTTTAATTGCTTGTTTCAATAGTCAGCCTCTCTCAGTAATGCCTTCACATTAGATAATTTCTTTAAAATAAAATAGTCCGTTGTGGAGGAGTTTGACACACAAGTTTCTTTTCAACAATGATGCACTTTGTTCCTGAGAGATTACTTTTTCTTCTTTCAGCATGCCTCTTCAGATGTAGAAAGAATGATCTTGGGTAACAAATGTGATATGAATGAAAAAAGACAAGTCTCAAAAGAAAAAGGGGAGAAGGTAAGATTTGGTAACTCATCCTGATTAGAAGCCTAGTTCTTGCAGGATTTTAGCTTCTGGATGTTTGGTATGTTTTAGGCATGTGAGAGAGAATGGATCTCAAATCTCTTGTTTCAGAAACTTTTATATGTGTAGGATGCCAGGTTTGGGGTCTTTTGTTTTTAAATAGCACTTAACTGTCTTCAGGTTTAAATAAACTTAATGGTACTGTTGTCTTGAGGGCAAGATCCTGTAAAGAAAGTTGACCTTTGCTATAGCATGAAGTGTTCTAGATCTCTATATGAAGTTTTCTGTATAGTTTGACCACATTGTACTCAATTCATTCAAGGTGGTTATTTATTTTAGTTATAAGTGCTGTTACTAAAGATTAAATAATTAATTAGTTGTTCTACAGAACAAACAAGTGAGGAAGAATGCTACAAAATTTCTTGTGTACAGCTGAAGTAGTCTAGGTGGGAACACAGTTTATGGGATGGTGCCATTGTAGTTTTCTGGTCCGCAATCTGTATCAAGAAAGATTCTGCCTTAATGTTCTTTTAGAGCCTAAATAAGTATTTGGTAAGAAATTAATGTCTTTTTTTTTTTGTTTTGTTTTATTTTGACTTTATGGGAAAGTATGATGAGCTCTAATACTATGTCTAATTGTCTTTAATGTTCTTGCAAGAGAAAATAGAAGTGGAGCTTGCTTGGTTTGGTTTTTAAAGCTTGTTGTAGCATGCAGCATCTATTCTATCATGAACCTATTGTGAACCTGTGTGAAACATTACTTTTACAAAGGAACTTCAAAACCACTGAAAAACTTTAACCTCTCTTCCAGTTAGCAATTGATTATGGAATCAAATTTTTGGAGACAAGTGCAAAATCCAGCATAAATGTGGAAGAGGTAAGAGATGGGTTCTACACTTGGGTATTTGTTGAATTACTTCTGTGAGGTATGCTCCATGGTCTGCTGGGCTTTCTCACCTGACCTGGGACCTGAAGTCCCAACTGTACTCCTGGGTCTACTGCTACAATCCAACTGTTTCTGGTTTTCTGGTAATGTCTAGAATTGTTTTATAAAATGGGTGTTAACAGAGTGGTTTACTGTTACTGTAGCAAACAGTTGCCTTTGATGTCTGTGCCTTGATGCTTAAATTTCAAATCCTTTTGGACAAGGAATAGGTTTAATTTTAGAACAGTGCCTTGTGCAGGAAATGGGATTCTTTACTTTCAGGATAATATGCTACTGTGTCACAGAGCCTTCAGGTTACTACTAAATACATGCTGTGCAGATGAGGCTGAAAATTCGTGTGTTAACCTGGAACACCAGGTTGTGAGCTCATGTTAGAGGAGGAAGAAGACTCACAATGTTATTTATAGATTTATAATCTGTTTTCCTGCAAATAAATTTCGTGCTAAACCCACAAGATCTCTGTGAGAGCTTAAGGAAATAGAGTGGGAAGGAAGAGTGGCCCTAGTCCAGTCTATCTTACAATAAATCACTCGTGTCATCTCAGGGAGGGGTGGGGGAGGATCTGAGCTGTATAAGAAGTGTGAACAAAAAAATAACTTTACCAGAGGCCAGTTAAATTAAGATTTATTCATCCAACAATGTAGACTTGTGTTGTCCTTATACCTAATCATTTAAAAGTCTTTCTATGGGATTTTCTTTTCTTTAAAAGTCCTGTAAACACCTACTTCATTCAGCTCATGTATCTGACAAGTTAACTAGAAACTGAAGGCATTGTTACTTTGAACTGACAAGCGAGATGTGCCAGCCAGGCGAGGTTTTTTTCTGATTGTGGGGTGATTGTTTTACAGGATAGAGTTAGAATGGACTGATCTGCATCATGCTGCACCTGGACTAGCTTGACCTGATTTTCACAGTGTCCTTGTGATTCTTAGAGCAGACTCTGGAAGTGGGACCATGAGGAGCCAGTGCCAGAGGGGAGACCTGAGTTCCTCTGGAGGGTTGACTTGCTCTGCCTAACACGGCAGTTTTATTTTAACCCCTGCATGTCATGAAATGCACAACAGCAGTTTGTGCTTACTCCAAAATGTTTGGCTCTCTGATTATTTTTTTAAAGTGTCACATGAATGGTGAAGAAGGCATTAAAAAATGCAGCTGGTGTAGGCATTTGGCAATCACTGATGATTTGGTTTACTTTTCACCAAATACTTTACTTGAGGGGAATTACACAATTGTGCTATTCTTGGGATCAGAAGTGCATTAATTTATTTGTTGTGATTTATTTACATTAAATGAGTGCCTATCTTTGGCTATATTCCAAACACAATGAGAGAGGAAGTGTTTATACTTCTTACATTCTGGAGCTGTCCTTTGATTATTAGGGTCTACAGACAGCCTAAACTCTTGCTTTTTCCTGCTCCTGGAGAATTGCAGAGCTTTCCTGCTACAGAAGTTTCTTTGCTCCTTCATACATTGAAATCTGGGATGCTGAGATTTGCCAGAGTAATTATTCATGGGGTTTTGTCTTGAATTGAGATATTGGAAGCTTAAATAGCCTTATAGATAGTCCAGAGTAAAGCTTTTGGAGGACAGAAAGCAAGCTAACTTTAATGTGAATTCCCAGACTTGCCCTTCTCAAACCTCTCTGGGTTCCTAATTGTGATGCACAGTTCAGTTTGGGGGGGAAATAAAAACAGGATTAGTAAATGCAGCCTTGGGCAGTCGTCAGCTGATTTTTCTTTCTCCTCCCAGAGGTATGCAATGGGGAGGTCTGTTCATTTGCTTCAAAGATTGGCGGGGTGGAGGCTAAAAATAAATAGTTTTTTCTTCTAAAGCACATTTTCTGAAGTTTTAAATATACAGCTATTGTACATAGAGTTTCTTGCAACTCAAAGTGCTTCTAGTGGCCTACAGAACACTGTATTATTAATGTGTCTGGCTATTCCAAGTTTATCATGTCCTTAATGTATCTTGTGACTAACTCTTGTTTGTTTTTTCTTTATTTCCACTCCTCACCAGGCGTTTTTCACACTTGCACGAGACATTATGACAAAGCTCAACAGAAAAATGGTTCGTATTTCCAATTAGCATACAAACTAGATACAGTGAGAGGACAGCTGTCATAATACTGAGTAGTAGCCCTACCAAAAAACTCCAGGGGATTACATTAGTTACTAGATAAAATTTGAGCAAACAGTGATTTATCACACTTTATTACACATCAGTGCATAACTATTCATTATTTTGCATGAACATTAACATTGGGCAGCCTGAAACTGATGTTTTGTTCTAAAATGCAATAGTGTGATCCGTGTTATTATATAGTCTCTTCTCCAGCTAATTCTTGAGATCTGGATTGTTATATAAATGTTTATTTTTTTAAACCAAGTGATTAATGAAGTCTGGATAACTGAAGAGCTCAAGTTGAGTCAGATCTCTGCTCTGGTTGTTGCCTTGCAAGCAGAGGAAGTGGGGAGGGAGACTAGGAAAGCTAGAGCTACTATTTTCTGCATTTTATGATGTTGACACTCTTTTCTCTTTCAGAATGACAACAGTTCATCGGGGGCAGGTGGGCCAGTAAAAATAACAGAAAATCGATCTAAGAAGAGCAGCTTCTTTCGATGCACGCTACTTTGATGAACTTCTAATGATAAGACTGCAGCACACTTAGAACCTTTTCTGCTTCTTTGAAAGCACAGGGTCACAAAGCCTCAGAAATAATACCACCAAGCTGCTGCTGAGAGCTCCATTGAACGTAGACTGCGATACACAAATACCAAGTGGATTTTGCTCACTAAGCCTATTGACCTGTCAGGCTCTTCTTTCTCAGATATGGAAGCTATGAAGTGGAGACACAAATGCAAGATTTAACTTGTTTTCCTTTTTTACTTTCTGTTTTATTGCCTGTTGCAAAAGCTGCTATGTTTCTTTTAACTTTGCACATCCATATTGGCCTCTTACTGCCTGTTACAGCACAATCTTACATTTGTATTTGCACAGTTTGACTTGTAAGTAAGATTCTTAACAGATTTGTGCACAGTTTTATTTCTCTTTTTAAACAAATTTATTTTCAAGCAGAAGAGCCAGGGGAAAAATTGAGTCTCATTTCCATTATTTTCTATGCTGTATACTCGTGGCCATGCAGTATGGATGTTGTTGCTCTAGTGATGAGAATTACTGTAACAATTGGCATTTAACAATTTGTACAGATTTTGTCTCTCAGATGCACAAATCTGTTTATGCAGAAGCTGTGGCTTCTATTCTGAATGTAGTATGCTTTTCTTTCTTTACCAGACTTAGCAAAGTTGTGTTCTGAATTGCCAGTCACTGTCTGATTCACAGATGCACCTTTCAGTTATTTGAATAAACACAGTGTCTTTCCTCACTTAACTTCCCTTTGTTAGCTCAGACTGTCTGCTCCTTTTTTTGTTTCTGATGAGGAAGCACACTCTGGATTTGAAATCATCACCACAAATTGGCCTCATCACTATCACTTAAGTGGCTTGTGGAAGCTGAATGCATGAGTTTTGAGTAACCTCTTTGTGGATTCACTTGTTCAGAAATGACTGCTTCTAAAGGTGACTTCCATTTCTACTCTTAATTGTAAGGATGGTTCGTTAATGTCTGTAAGCATTGGCACTAAGGAAGCCTCACATTAGGGCTATGATGTACTTCTAGTTCTGCAGTTAATGCTGAATGTGTGTCTTTGGTCTGCTCGAGCAGTTGTTTTTTCATCAAAAACTGGTACAGTGACCTAGACTGTTAGAAGCAGAGGTGAAACATAGTTGCCTTTTTTACTCAACTGAGCATTGTATAACCTAGTCTTTGTTCTACTACTTTTTTATTGTCTTCTGAAAAATTTCCTCAATGAGCAATTAAAACAGGTGCTTTAGTTCTGTTGGTGTGCCAAACGTGGACCATTGTAAGCTTTAACTACAAGTTTGTGTCCAGCATGTTTGCTGTTAGGGGATGGGTGTGTTCTGTCATTGTCAAAGGAAATGTCTGACATGCTTTTGCTTCACTTCGTTGTCTGGAGTTGTAAACAGTGAGTTAGTTGTTACCACAGAGAACCATTTTGTTGTGTTAGGTACTGAATTTGTCATCTCTGGGTCTGTTTGAAATAGTTTGAAAGCGAACAGGCCAATAGTGTTAGAGGTAAAGCTTTTGATTTTAAAGGGTTTAACTTTAGTAGCTGGTTCCATAAAGTTTTAGGTGGTTATCAGCCTGTCCCCACATGTAGTTTAATAGAAGTAGTTCTTGTAACTAGACAGTGGATCTCATAAACTGCTGTTGCTGCACTAGAACAGAGAAACCTTCATGGCAGCAAGGTTTAGTGAAAAAACAAAGCAACCCTAACTGCTCTGTTGTCTACCCTTGATGTTTTTCTTGGACAGGCTAAAGCAGTTATGTTTTCTGTATGGTTAAAAAAAGTGCTTCTATACAGAAAGTGTTGTGACACCAATTATGAATGTTGTTTATTTTCAGTAATTTACCTCTGACTTACTTGGTGTCGTAATACTTTGATTTTTATCTCAGGGGTTGTCTGCAAACCAAAACTGACATGTTCTGTGTTTGGCACTGTTTACAGAATGCTTTGTATTGTTTTTCCTGTCTTCACTGTGTGGTTAAATGTTCATTCAATATTAGTCTCCATGAACTTCCCTTTGAAAGAGCCTGTAAGTAGTAGAGTCTATGAAGTGCTTCTTGAAGCAGCAGCGAAATGGGGTATCTGCTCTGTATGGGGGAGGGTGGGAGGGAGAAAAGAACTTGCTATTTTCTTACATTTAGCTGTGCTAAACTGTACATAAATGTGAGGTAAGACCATAGGAAATTCACTTTATGCATGAGAAAGTACTGCAGTAAATATTTCCCTTTGCTTATTGTTCGTGTACAGTTCATCTTTTTCTATTTGTAGAAGAATTTAATGCAATTTTGTTGTCATCTGCTGAAACTGAAGAATTCTAATTTCATGTGATCTTATGGATAAGGTAAAATGCAGATTTCTTTCTTTATGTCTTTGCCCCCACCCCACTTCTCCAGCAGTATTAAATGGCTGAGTGGCTGCACTTTATCAGTGTGCTAACTTTTGGTCAGTAGAGACCTTTCTGTGTACAGTCTGCCCTGTCAGACATGGAAAAATGTGCTGTATCTTAGCATGCAAATCAGCTGTATGTTTTACTGGGATATTTTAGCTATGGTTTCCTCTAGACAAGCGGGTGATGATAATGGTATGTTCTGCCTATGCATCAGATGCTGGGTATTACAGGCTTTTCTAATATCACTATGATTGTTTTGTGCAGTCTCTGTTGTTACTTTGCTCAAGACTATATAATCTTAAGTTTTGAAGGACTCTTAACTATACCTCAGTCAACTAGTTAGTACTCTAATGCCCATTAGAATGAAAGTCATATACTTATTATTCGCTTAGCAGCAAATGTATTTCTGTTTTCTTCCAGAAATTGCCATTAACCTTTCAGGAAAGCAGACATTTTTTGGTGGATTTCAATAAAACAAAAATGCTGCTTATGCTTTGGAGTTTTAGGAGAACTTTCCCTCAGCCCCATGCCTGTGCACTATATCTTGACCTATATTTTTCTAAATGGTTTTCAAAAAAAAGCCAAATGAAAAACAAAGTGGTCTCAGTGCTTTGCAATTTTATCTTTCAGTCTGTGCTCAGCAAAACATGCACAAGAATTTTTTGTTGAGTGTATATAGAATATGTTATTGACTTATCTGGGAGTTCTAATATTGCTAAAGCTTAAACCACTCATAAACTTAATGCAGCTCACTTTTCTCTTTGGGGGACAGTCTCAAAAATGCTGATTGACTTTTCAGACCCGTAGTTCTTTTTTCAGAAAATATTTCCCTTTATGACTTTCTCATACTAGTCTGCTGAAGTTAAGAGAATTACATGGATCATTTTCACAAGTGAATAAAGAAGTCTTGAATGTATCTATCACAGTAAAATATTGTGAAAGCATAATGATTTGAAAGTCCATCAATAATATGTAAAATGCATAAATGTGTTATTTGTGAAAATGCATCTGTTGTTTGGTTACCTGGTAATGTAACAGAATTTTTGCAATGTTAAACTTGCTAAGGATTGGTCTGTAGGTGATAATAGGTCTTTTTTCTCCTTGTTCATTGAACCGCTTATGCCATTCTCACTCTTATAAATAAAACTTGTATTTCTTTCTTCCAAAAAAAGCAGGATTTACATTGATTTTTCTTGTTTCTGGTGAATTTAACTATTTCAGTGCATTCCTATGGCCTTACGAACATTTTTGCAAATAAAACTTCAATTACCATTATTTTAATGCTATATAGCTACTAAATTCAGAATAAAAAGTATAGTCCTTGAGAAAATGCTTAATTTTGAAATAGAAGTGTTCTGCTGTGTGTGTTTAAGCACATTTTACCTCTGGTATAAAGGTGTAATGTGAAAAGCTCCTGCAGATAAAAGTGAACTTGTCATGTGGTTAACTTGTAAACCTAATCATTAAATGTGTATTGATGTATATAGATAAAAAAACCAAACCCAGCTCCTAAGAAAACCTTCATAGTCCAATAGTTTTATTATTTCATGTGAACTTTTTTACAATGTGTGTCTCAAATAAAAGTTACATAATGAAAAGCTTTTTGGAGTATTTTTTATTAAATATTCCACGTAGTTTTTATACAGTTGGCATTTCCACTCTACTTTTGATACATTTGTTGTGGAAAGGTGTCCTGCTGGGTTGTATTTGTAAAGTTTAGTTTAACTAATGATGAACCACAAGGATTTTTGTCTGTCTTTGCTTGTTCCTAAACTTCACTGTTCTTTAGAGTTGTCCAGAAAAATCCTTTATTTCTGTAGTGATTGCTTAAACCTAAGTATATTATTTTGATGACCTTCAGTTTCCTAGGAAACCGTTTTTCCAGACATTTAGTGTCATGAAATGCCCTTTTAAAGTAACTTCTAAGTAATGCCTGTAAAGGTAACATGAGACACAATTTCCAATTTGATTGAGAATTATCTATTGACTTAAGCTGTTAACATTCTCTTTTTTTGTTGTTGTTTTAAATCATTATTTAAATGATTTAATGATAATCAAGCATTATTTGAAAGGTATGACTCTGAAATAACCTGGAGCACAAATATTGCATCAATATAGCAAATACTGTTTGTCCAATGTCCTTCAACTGAGGAACAAATCCCAAATTGAAGGATTTGGCAAATTCTTGTTAGCTGTTATATTTGCAATAGCTTCTGCCTTCCAAATTATTGGTTTGACAGTAGCTCACAACTGGTACAAAAATTAGCAAACCTAAGGAAAGAAGGGTTTTATTTACCCAAGGCAAAAGCAAGTTAATAGTTGAGACATCCTAAGACTTAAGTGGGAAACTGAGGGATGACAGATAACTTCTAAAGTGTGTTTTCTATGTGTTCCCCTCATCATTTGTGTTTAGATGAAAGGATAGATTGTCTCCACCCTTAGCAACACAAAGCTAGAGTTCCATCCTTGTTACACCTTACGTTTCTTGATTTTGGTTTGCTTTGTTGTGCTTGTTTTCAGACTTCTGGCAGACAAATTTGCTGCTTTAGGAGCAGCTGTTGAAGCATTATCCTACATGTGCCCTAGATCAGAATTGGGTTTAGATGGTCAGCAGTCCTTAAGTCCTCACAGTAGTTTGTGACATTCTAAGTACATTTGCATTCTGCATCTGTTAAAAGGAAATAGCAGACATACCAACACTGCATAAAAATGGTGATTTATTACAGCTTCTGTCTGGACTAGCAATTGTGATATAGATACTGCCCTCTTGTAGATCAGAGGCAAGTTGTTGGTACACATGTAGAATGGATCCACTTTTTATAATGTGGAAAATTGCCTTTTTCATAAATTATTCTTTTTCCAACTTGGTTGACCAGCATCTCTAAAGAATTCTTGAAGTATACCAAAGTCATCAATATAAAAAGATTTCACAATAATTTTTCTTAAGAAAGATTCTAATCTTCAAGAGATGAGATACATAAATTAAACTTTTATCTCACCATCTGGAGATTTAAAGAAAGGGCGTGTCATGGAAGGCAGAACATAGTGAAAAGTTGTGCTCTTGTATGCGTTGTAGTTGCTTCAAAAATTTTTTATTGTCTTCAGCAGAGCACATCAGCAAGAAGCTGCTGGTGTGAAGAAAAGCTGCACGAGTTCTGAGCACATTGTTGGTACTTATTGTTAGTTCAATTTGTGAAATAAATTTGTAAGTTATGAACAGGATATGAGCATTTTCCCTATCTGAGGAATTAACAGGTTTAATGAACTGTGGAAAGTGTGTGTAACTTAAACAGTACTACTGAATACACTGTACTGCCTCCTAAGTGACCAAGAATTCTGTGAACATCCACTAAGTCTTGAGAATTTCATCCTAGTTAATCTTTAATAGCTTCTTTGAGTAGGTGGCTGGGGTGCCTTCCTGCAGTTGTGACCTTTCCTGCCTGTCCGCCCGTCCAGAGGCGTGTCCATGGCACACATCTCTGACTGGTGTCCCAGGCCTCCTCGTGGTACTGGGCTCTCAGATCCCTGGACTTGCTTCCAAACAGGTTTTGATTTCTCAGGGAAATGCTGCCATTGTGCTCTCTGGCCTTTCTGCCTTGGTTTAACACCTTTGTAGAACAGCATAAAGGGATGATGCTCCTGAGACACTTCCTTTGGGACAGGAGCTGGCAGAGCCCAGGGCTGACGCCCTTCTCCGCTGCGTCCTCTCTTTCAGTGCTGCCTCACCCACAGACTTATTTTGGTATGCAGTGGAAAAGTGCAGACTTCACTTACCCAACTCACTACAAATGAAGTGCAAATTATATAACTTTTTTTTTTAAGAAAAGGTGAATGTTTAATTTATTTTCATGCTGTTTGTAAATCTGTACTGCTACCTTTACTTACTTTTTTTTTTTTTTTAAATTTTTTTTTCCCCTCCAGGCAACATAGGAGCTAACTAGCTCTTGTCTGTATTGTAGATGAAGGACAGAATTTCTTCAACAAGGCTGAACAACTTCCGTCCCTGTCTTAATGCTGCTGAATGCTTCTTCTGAGCTTCCTCACCCAAACTTCAATGACTTTGTAACCTTCACACTTGTGCTCTGAACCAATAAAACACAGGCAAAAGGCAACCACACCTGTCTTATGTACTGTTTATATGTAATTTTCCAGAATAGCACTGGTAGATGTACATGAAATTAGGAAATGGCTGCCAGCTGTGAGGAGGGACCGGCCTTTAAAACCAGGTCTTGATTAATAAATCAAGTTCTGCTGTTCAGGCAGACAGGGCTGCGTTACTCGGCCACTGCTTCGTTTGCTCGAAGGGAGGGCAGGGACAAGCCCGGTGCTGCACGAGGCTGGGCAGGAGCCCTTCCCCTTCCTCATCTCCCTTGTAGGAGGGGCGAGACCCCTGCTCGCCTCGCTGAGGGGACCGGCGGCGAGGCCCCCCTGCCGTGTCCTGGTGAGGAGACTGGCGGTGAGACCCTCCTGCCTTGTTCTGGTGAGGAGACTGACGATGAGGGCCCCCTGCCCATCCCGGTGAGGGGGTAGCCGGCGGCGAGGGCCCCCTGCCCATCCCGGTGAGGGGGTAGCCGGCGGTGAGGGCCCCCTGCCCATCCCGGTGAGGGGGTAGCCGGCGGTGAGGGCCCCCTGCCCATCCCGGTGAGGGGGTAGCCGGCGGTGAGGGCCCCCTGCCCATCCCGGTGAGGGGGTAGCCGGCGGTGAGGGCCCCCTGCCCATCCCGGTGAGGGGGTAGCCGGCGGTGAGGGCCCCCTGCCCATCCCGGTGAGGGGGTAGCCGGCGGTGAGGGCCCCCTGCCCATCCCGGTGAGGGGGTAGCCGGCGGTGAGGGCCCCCTGCCCATNGGCGGAGGGCGCGGGGCCGCACGGACACGGAGCTTTCCGCGCACGGTCCCCGAGGTGCCGCCGCGGACGGGGACGGCTCCGAAATGCCCTTTTCTGAGGTGGCGAAAACACCTCCTGCCCGCCCCGGCCTCTCCTCCGCGATAATAGAAAACTTAATAATCGTCATTTAAAATTTTAACTCTATTAGTTAACCCTTTAACTGTCTTTCATAGGGAGGGCCACCTTTTGGAAAAAAAAAGGGAATTTAAAACGAAGTTTATATTTCATTTGTCTCTGAGGCTATAATTTCAACGTGCCTCATTTTTTAGGGTAAGACACCCTAAGATTAGAGTGATGTGGTTTGCTGGGGACCGGTTGTTTGCTATGTATTAAATACACATGGAAAGCAAAGAACAAAAAGGGAAACTGGTGAAAATTGTCTGCGCCACCTCTTTCGCTCTTTCAGTTTTTGTGTAGCAATTCCGAAAGGAAAAGCCCTCCTCGATAGTCCTCCAGAGGGCACATGACCTCGGGTGGAGAAAAAGGTTACTAAGGTTTTGTTCAATATATTTCTTCAACAAAATCATAGAGGAATAGTAATATAAAACCTAACAAATATTTTGCTTTTGTCTGTATTTTTCTAGTGGATAAATTCCTGGGATCTTTTATAAGACCTATGCAATCTGTACAGAAGCAGTTAAAGTTTAGTTCTTTAAGAAATGAAATGTTAGAAATGTTCTGTGCTGGCAGCCTTTAGGCAATCTGCTGGCAAAGTGAACCAGTGAACATAAATGCATAGGATCACGGTGCCTGTGCAAATATGAGGTGTGATTATTACTTGAAGAGAAGGGGCTGCTATTTGAATTTATCAGTGAAAAATGAGATGCATCCAAAGTGGCTCATTTTTTATTCATAAGTTTTGACAGCTGTCTGTGTTACCAGCTGAAAGAAGGCTCTTTAGTAAACTACTGTTGCCATTGCTTAAAAACCATTTGGTGTTCCTGGGAAGATACTTGGGTCAATAGTATGTAACTATTAAATTTATATTGTATGTGCCTCCAAAAACATTTTAGCATACTAAAGACCATAGGTACCTAGTTTGGTAGGAAAATAATCCTTGAGTATAACACTTGACTTTCAATTCCTTGTTCCTCAGTAGGTGTTCTGGCATTCATGCTTATTTTCACATTTACTTTTGCTATTTTTTCCAAACTTGACTGTATGGTGTTGAGAGGAAGTAACAGAAGTGACAACTTTTCTGGCTTTCTCATGTGTGAGTCACTAGATGGTGCCATTTCACTTCTCTTGAATCACAAACTATCTTACATATTCGTTTTAGTAACAGCTGTTGGTTGTGTTTTTAAAAGAAAACAATTGGTCTTCTTAGTTCTTTTTTTTTTTAACTTTTGTGATTTTTTTTTCTGAGACTATGCAATATAGATGTTTTGAGTGAATCTAATATATTAATGAAAATGTGCAAAATTTTAAAGTTCTGTTCTTTTAAATTGTCATAAACTTCCAGTTTTATGTTCGTTTACATGTTTTACTGATCTAACAAGAGACCAGACCTGACAAAAATACGCATTTTAAATGTAGAATTGTTTGAGGGTCTTTAAGTATCTGCAGCTAATGTGAATTATGATTCACCTCCTACTTCGGTTGAGGCATAGTGGTTTTCATCCACTGACAGCTGCTCTGCATTTCTCTGTGTACTGAGATCCAAAAAGAACAGAGTTAACAGTGGCACATTTATATCTCTTGCTGTAGTTCTGGAATATAACAGAAACCACTTTGTGCAGTTTCGTGTAACATGCTTAAAGTTGTTTGGGGAGCTGTTGTTTCATAATTTCACATAGAAAAGGTATGTCACACAATTCATGGGACAGTTAGGTACAAGTGATGGATATTATTTTCAAGTTTAACCACTAAATTTTCTGTTTAGCTATCAGAAGTGGAGAGGCTTCCAAAACCATTTTTTGCAAAATGGATTGGACGCCTTTTTGTTGTAAGAATGACAAAGTAGAACTTTACATTCACAGGAATGCTTGTTGTTATTAAAATTACTTATTTTGGGAAATCCTAATATTGGGTTTGACTTGCTGGCCAGCAGTTTTTTCTCAGTGAGAAATGATGTTGTAAAACTGTAGCTGCCATATGTGGTAGAAAGCATTTTACACTTGGACAAGGTGCAGTGAGTTAGGTTCACTATGGAACAACTTCATCTGTCTGAGAATGTCAGGAAAATTAATCCACAAACACCAGAGCTTTATGTCCAAAAAGGGGACAGAGGAGTCCTGTAACTTAACTTGAATAAAGGGAGAGGTCATGGGGCATTCCCCATGGGGTCTCTCATAATTTTTAGGGGATGAAGCCTCCTTTTTGTCCTAATTTCCTGGCCACATTTTCCCTCTCTCTTTCCCCATTGGCTGAGGTACTTGAGAGGTGCAGACTCCCCAAAATGCCTAATACCCAAAACCCCCTTCTAATGTATATCCCCCCCACCCCATTTTTCCTTTTCCATGTGTCTCTGTTCTTTTTCTCTAAATCCAGAGACGTAGCACAGTCTTAAGTGAGTAACAGTGTGTATCAATTAGTGGAATTCCTATGGAATTTATGGTTCTCCCATTGCTTCTTTCACCTCTCTGTATCTGGCCTTATCTACCATCAGGCCCACAGTTTGTTGTAAACACATCTTCTTCTCATTCCTTTCAATCCCTCCTCTTCTTATTTTGTCAATAATTGTCTTTACAAACCTTATTTAGCACTGACTTAACTTTCTGTTCCTGGATTCTTTTTGGTTTTGCAGTTATTTGCAGTGACATCATTTTCTGTCCTTTAGTAGCCATTTCTGGATCTGTAGGCATGGCTACTACCTGTGTCCCTTTAATCATATATTGAATAAGTTGCACTAAGCAAGGGATCATACATGGTAAAAAGATGAGAGTTGCTACAGCACATAAGAGGAAAAAAAAACATTCCTTTAACCCACAACAAAAACATGTCCCATTTCCATGCTTTCCATGTTTGGACTGGTACATGAGCTAACTTTCTTACTCTCTTTCTTATTTCCCTAACTTTCTTATTCCATTTGCTATTTGTTTTACTACTTTTCCATTGTCATCTCTTTCCAAATGGCAGTTTGAGTCATTTAACTTCCCACACACTCCCCCTTCTTCTGCTAATAGATAGTCTAATACCATCTGATGTTGAAATACTGCATTCCTCATCTGAGTGGATTGGTCAGCAAGATGGTCAAGGGCTGTAGCTGGCTGGTTGGTTATTATTTCAAAAGACAGCTTGTGACTTAATGTCCTAGGGTGACGTTATGATGCTTGTATCCCCAGTCGTCTGTCCTGTGTGTGCTGGATGTTGTGCTCAGTGCCTTCAAATCTGGCCCTGAGCAGTGAAGCTTCGGTTGGTTATCAGCTTGCTCACTCCCCCACAGTCGGCGGGACAGACAGTGCAGTGTATTAGTGCTGCTTTGGTTTTTTTTCCCTCTCTCTCACTCTGCTTTTGCTTTGCTGCTTTGCTCTTCTAACTAGTTCAGCTGTACAGCCCAATCTTCCCTGGACTGTCCCCCTTTTCTTTCCCGTGGAGCCTTCTGAACCTGCTCCAGGCCAGGACCCAAGGAAACACCCAGAACACCTTGCAGCCTGCTGGGGGGTCCACCTTTCCCAGTGCTGGAGGGATTGGAACAGCAACCATCCACCGGAGAGACTCTTGGAGTGTGTGATCTTTTCAGAGCAGTGAATGCATTTTGTCATCCAGTATTGTTCGTTCTGTGTGCTGGGGAGTGCCGGGCCTGAGAATAAACAGGTTCTTTCCATCTCTCTCTCTGAGGAAAATCTTTCCCCAGCCGGTTGGGGGGAGGGGCTGTGTGGGTTTGTTTTCTGGAGGGGCCCCTTTGGGGATCTTCCCACAAATTTGCCCTAAACCAGGACATTTAATTATTGGATTTAAATTATAAATGGGTTCTCTGGCACCTGATATTAATTCATTAGGACTCCATGTGGCTGCTCCATGGTGTTGTATAATTTGCTCAGGTGGTTATTCATCTTTTCCCCACTTTTGGGTGCTCCCTCCAGCCAGGGCTGCAACAAATGATCTCTTTTCTCTAATAAGATCATCATATATCTTGATTCCTAACTGGTTTCCCTGAAGCTGTGATAGCAGAAAAGCAGAAAGAACAACAGTCCACTATATCCTACATAACATATCCCTGACCAGTTTGGAGGTAACCTGTGACGGGCACGTTGGCCACAAATCTGGTAATGTCCAACCTCCCGGGCATGGATCATCTGTTATTACTTCTGTGAGAATGTGCAACCTACCTCAACATTCTCCCAAGGGATTCTTTGGAGATATCTCAGGATCATCATCCCTTTTTCTAGGACCCCTTCCTGGCTTTAGCTGTGCACTGGCCCCTTCTGTGTAGGGGCAAATGTTGGACCTTGCATTACTGGAAGTGGTATGCAACCTTTGCTTGGTTAGTTCCTGAATGAGAATGGCCATGTGTTTTCATGGGAAGGAAAAACACGTAGCCCCACTGTTGGAGGTGAAGATAAGAAGTTGCCTAGAGGAGGTGAAGGGAGGTAACCACTTTCTGTCCTGGCATATTTGGTGTGGAAGCACTTGCCTCAATTTGTATGGTGATGGAGTTGGTATCCATCTTTGGAAGGCGGTCTCCTGATAGATTCAATTAGGCATGTGGTATCCACATCTCAGAGGAAGCCTTCTTGAAATTCTCATAGCACACATCTTTCAAACAAGGTAAGCAGCCATCCTGAGGCTTGGTGTGCTGCTGATCTAGTGCCCTGCACAAGTAATGCCCAGTGACAGTGTTCTATCACCTTTTGTATGGGGTTAGGCCCCAGATGTTTTGTATTTTGGGGGAGGGGAAGTCATTTCTTTTGAGATAGGCTTGTAGTTCCTCTCTTTGGGAAAGAAAGCAAGTTTGGATGCACACATTGGGTACTCTTACTGAGTGTAAAGGCTTTTCCCAATAGGCAGCTCTCTGGATTAGAGCTGTTGAGCTGTCAAGTGGGAATGGAAAAACCAAACTGCTGAGCATTTTGTCCTAGTAGTTTTAGGGTGTGAGCAGTTCCTGGTGCTGTTCCATTTGGATCCTGACTCTGTGAAGGCTTAAGATGGTACCTAGAGCTGAGAAGGAGAGTGCCGATAGCAGGATGTGTGCTGGTAGTTCGATGGGTGCAGTTGAAGTTGTAGGCAGCAAGAGCTTTTTCAGCTGACTTCTTTGTGAGCTCTGGTTTTGAGAGATGTTTTCAAGCTTGTGACCAGACTCTGTGAGACTGAAAAGATTTGTTAGGGCAAAGGAGTTTGTGTTGTCTTTTAAATGTGCTGTAGAGAAGGGTTTGTACTTTGAAGTGGAAGATCAGTGAAACCTTTTTGTCCTGATGCTGATGATTTGAAAGCCAGAGATGTTTGCCACTTGACTCTATGCTCGGGGTGGTTTCAAGCTGGGCTCGGTGCATTTCCTTCTTTTGAGTCAACACCACCATCGTGTGGCTGTTTCCATGAGCGCTGACAGTGCCCAGGAAAAAGCCAAGCGCTTTTCTGGCCCGGTCCCATTCGTGGTGGGAGCAGTTCGTGGAAGAGCTTCGCTGTGCAGCCTGGCCCTTGGGCACTGACAGAATATGATCCTGCATGTACCGGCGAAAGAAGGGGAATAATTTCATTGTTAGCTGTGCACAGCTTATAGGTTATAAAAGAAAAGGCAATTCCAGCACAGCATCTTTCTCTTAGAATGTTTTCTTGTGTGATCAGCTGCTGAACATGCAACTCATACCCACTGAACTGCATCCAGCTCCGTGGAGATGTGTGCTTTCCCTCAAACTCTTACCCTCTCTTGCACGGCACAAACACCTTCCAAACATCCAGCAGGTACTCCCAAAGGAAACGTCCAACAACAAAAAGCCAGTGCTAGCCTTATTGCAGTCTCTAAGTTAAAACACACAAGTGATTTGCACTTGCCTTCTCAACTATATATATATCATCATCACATTCTCTAAAGGTGGCAGGGTCCATTGCTAAAGTGAAGCATTTCCAGCTGCAGTTCAGACTGAGAAATGCACCAGGAGACAAAGCATTTGCTGACCTTCCCTCTTCCCTGTGAAACCTGATTTTCACAACACAATCACTTTCAAACACTTTCATTGTTGCCTAATCGAAGCATCTGTGTCTGTCAGAGAAGGAAGTGTCAGGACAAAAGGCTTTACTAAATTACCCTCTTTTCCTAGCAGCCTCTAAAGTGCACACAACATGCTGGGACTATGGCACCTTCCTTCTCACATGTACAAATCAGATATTTCTGGGTCAGTTCTAGACAGAAATGTGAGGGGCAAACTGTCTAGCACTGGGCTTTGGGCCTTGAAGGTGCCAAAGCTGGGCTTTGCAGAGAGCTCAGGGGGTGGCATGGCCCTTGCTGTCTCCAGAGAGGGCTGGCATCACAGTTGGACTCAGTGTCACCTGGCACAGGGAGCTGCAGCAGTGGGTAATGAATCCCTGCTGGCCTCCTTCCCCAGGGAGTCACCCCAGGAGCAGCCATGACATCAGTGTCACCTGCAGACCTGAGGACTTGGAGCAGGGGTTACACACCACGGCTGTGGCAGGGATAGGGTCAGGCATGGGCACAGAAGGGGCCATGGCACTGTCTGCACACTGTCCCTGCTGCTTCTCCTCCAGCTGCCGGCGGGCAGGAGCTGCCAGCCACCCACTCCTGCAGCCAAGGGGCCACTGGGACACTGAGGGCTTGTGACACAGCAGGGCTGCACAGAACCCATGGTGTGTTGTGACCCAGTGGGACCCAGGAGACCCTTGTGATGCTGTGGAACTTCACAGAACTCAGGCACTGTGACACCACGGAAACTCGGGGAACCCTGGAGACCGTGGGAAAGCTATGGAACCTGACAGAAGCCTGGGGAGCACTGTGACTCTATGGAACCTGGTGGAACCCAGGGCCCCAGTGACACTGTGGGGCCTTTTGGGACTAGGGTGACCCTGGTGGGAGTCCACATGATCATTAATCCTAGCAGGAACCTGCTCCAGGTGAGCTCCTCTCTCCAGACTCCCACAGGTCCTGACAGGATCCTGCTCCTGCTCAGGTACTGGCCTGCCACAGGCTCATGGCTTCCTTTGGGAATGGCTCTGCTCCAGGATGGCATCCTCTACCCTCTTCCCCTGCTACCTGGCATGGCCCACAGGTGGTTGTGGGGGTAGCAGGCACAGCTTCCCCCACAAGGCCCTGTGTATCATGGGCACACAGGTCTTCCTCAATTCCCTGGAGGCCACACAATCCCCAGCTCCCAGCGTGTGCTTGACTCAAAGACCTGGAAGCAGTCTTTCTCCTAATCTGTTTGCTGCTGTGACCATTTATAGGGTGATCCAGGATCAGGGCCAAGCAGGTGTTGCCAAGGGATACTGTACTGGCTAGTGGTGGCTGGGTGTTGGGAGTAGAGGTGACATGTAAAGCTGCAGAGTGGCTTCTGTGGGAAGAGGTAAGGGGCTGCCATGTGCTGCACACAGATGGTTCCATCTCCATGTCAGACTTCTGAGCTATCAGCAGTTTGTGGCCTCCATGAAAACATAATGCAGAGAGGGTAGACAATGCCAGGCAGAGAGAGGAGGAAAGAAAGAAGGGTCAGGAAGAGCACAGAGAAAATTCATAATGGCATGCTGCTTTGGTTACAAGAATGTTGAGTGAAGCAGACAAGCTGATCCTGGATAAGAGCAAGGAAAGGTTGTGTTTAATGTTTGTTTGGGTTTTTCTTGTTACTCACTATGTGAACCTTTTTCAATTGGGCAAACGTTAATTTCCCCAAGTTGAGTCTGCTTTGCCAACAATAGTATTTGCAAAGCCATGTCCTAGTGTTTATTTTGTCCTGGAAGAATTCTCATCTTATTTTCTATGCTGCTCATTCATGGAAGGTGGAGCAGGAGTGAGCAGCTGGGTGGGTGGTTGGCTGTGCTTACCCCAGCACAGGTATGGACTCACAAATGCACCTTTGCCGGCACAATGTGTGTGGGGAGTGGTGCCATCAGCAGCATCACCTGGAGCACCACCAGCACTCACATAAACAAGGGAGACTGATCCTTTTCTTCTTCTCTGGCTGCTCAGGGCTGGAGATTGGTGCTGGACACCCAGATCCATCTCTCCCAGACACACACCATAGGTCTGTGCAGTTTGTCTGATCAGTCCTGATCTGTCCAGGGTCCTGCTCCAAGCCTGGACACTCCCTGGTGCTGATCTTCTCTAGTCGGTGCCTAGCCCAGCTTGAGTTTTCCAGCCAATATCTTACCCGCAGAAGCACCCATACTCTGTGGCAGCCTGCAGCAGCGCACATAGAAGCAGAAGCAGCCATGCTGTGCCTGGAGCTGGGCGGAATGTGAGCTGCAGGAGACGCAGGGAATTCCCACACAGATGCGTTGGTGGTATAGTGGTGAGCATAGCTGCCTTCCAAGCAGTTGACCCGGGTTCGATTCCCGGCCAACGCAAAGCAATTTTGTTGTCTCACCTGCTCCCGAATGTCAGCACGGAGGCCAGGAGCTGTGTTGTGCCTCTGTAACCCTGGACGACAAACCACAGCCTCTAGTCCGGTCCTGTACTCCCTGCCGTGACACACCCTGTTTTGATGGAGACGTTTTCTCTCATCCATGCTTCTCCCCAGTACTCTTTCAAGGGATTCAGATGAGGGTGATGAAAAATGTTCATGCAGCATCAGCTCTTGGGCCCTGGAGGGACACTGCTTTCACCAGTGTATTTTTCCTGCTGAGGTGGCTCTGGGCTGGGCTCCTCACTGTTGCTGCAGGAGCCAGATGAGAAGGATTTTCAGGGTTGCTGCTGCAGCTGGTTGCACCTGGCAAGAGAAGCATGCTGCTGTGGCACAGCAATGGTGAACGCTGACAATGCCCAGGTGGGGACCAAGGCATGCAATGCACTTCATGAGGCCAGTTATGGAATTTGGGGGTATAGTGGGAGGAGGCCTGTTCTTTATAAAATGTCTCGGTGTCATACTGGGGTGAAATTGCTCTCCATCCTCCACCTTTTCCATCTCTGCAGTGCCAGCTTTGACAAATGACAACTGGTTTGTCATTCCCCTTCAGAGGGGATGCTGGTACATACAATGTCTGTGTTCATAACACACAGTCATTTCGTATGTAGGACTCTTTCTTGAATACAAACTGTGGTACATGTGGGAACTTCATTTGGTTGACAATCATGACTGCATATCTCAGACACCCTATGTCACCAGCCCATATGTAGGGCTGCTGTTCTTACTGGGGCTGCTTGCAACTCAGATCCTCCCTCGCCTTCCTAGGGACCAAGCTTATAGGCTGACAATCCCGTAGCTCTCTAGGGCCTCTTACCCTTTTCAAAGACAGAAGTCTTTTGCCTTGTTTTAGTCTTCAGGCATCTCTCCCAGTCACCATGATCATTCAAAATATTGATAATGGCCTGACAATGACATCAGCCTGTGCTGTCAGCACTTATGGGTTCATGGGCAGGTTCATGGACAGGGGGATTGGAACTAGATAATCCTTAAGGTCCTTCCAGCCCAAACCGTTCCATGCTTCTGTAATTCTTTGATTCGATAAGTTACATATGTCTGTTATTCCCTGACCTGATCTTCTTTCACCAAGGATGCACCATCCTTACCCCAGAGTCCCGCTGATCTCCAGGGCCTGGGATTCCTGAAGTTTGCTAGTGAAGGCCAAGGCAAAGGAGTCATTCAGGGTATCAACCTTTTCCATGTCCTGCACCATCAAGTTCTCCATCAATTCACCAGTGGGTTGTGTGTGCCTTTTGTCATGTGGGTACTTACAGAAACCCTCCTTGTTGTCTTTGGCATCCCTGACCAAATGCAATTCCATTTCAGCTTTGGCTATCATAACTGCATTTCTGCATGCTTAGACTGAGCATGAAGATTTGAAAAATAATAATTCTTAATTAGCTTATGCACTTTTGTCCTGTAAACTGCCAGCCAGATGCTTTAGGGAATATACCTCTGTGGCCAATCAAAACACTTCCACCCACACCCAGGCGTGCACATACAAGCCCCACACACTGCAGGAATCCTCTGAAGAGACAAGCAGAGGCCAGGAGCCCTGGAGGCTCAGGGGAGGATGATGGAGCAATGGTTCACAGAGATTGCAAAAAATCCCAAAATCATCTCAGTATGAAAAGGAACTGCAGGTGTTCATTGTTTTATTTTGACAAAAGAGCAAAAACTAGAACAACCAGTTGTACTTTTAGAAATGCAGAGCTAGAGCAAGGCAGAACTAATGTTAGCATTATGCTCACAGAGCTTGTGTATTTATGAGGGTGGAAGCTTGCCAGGCCCAGCAGCATGACAGGCTCTATGGGTCGAGCATGTGCATGTCCAACCACACAGCTGCAGCCCCTGACCTGTCAGGGACACTTCTGCCTGCCTGAATCCTGAAAGCAGATCATTCCCCAAAAGAACTGGAGGCCTGGAGACAGCCCACACTGGAGCAGATTTATCCTGAAGGACTGCTGCCCTGAGAGGATGTACACTGGAGCAGGGGAGAAAGGGGAGGTGCACAGCACAGTGGTGCTGTCCAAAGCAGACATAAGGTGTGTGATGCACTGAGTAGCCCCAGTCCAAGGCTTTATGTTCTCTATCTAGGTTTTTTCCCCAAATATTTATATCTCCCACTGACAGCAGTTTGGGAAACCATGCTCCCAAATTTGTGAGAAGCTTGTGCAAAAATCCACCCACCTGGCTTCTTATATGTTCCCCATAAGACGCTCGCCTGTTTTCCTGAAATCTGATGGACGGGTGGTTGCATACCACAGGTGAATGGTGGCTCCTACCAGGCGAGCCAAAAAGCAGAAGATACCAGATGGGCTTTGTCTCTGCTCCAGGAGCACAGGAGCCCTGCTTTCAGGAGCACAGTGGGGACTTAGCCTCTGGTTCCCGGGAGGAGGTCAAAGCTATAACAGCAAGTGGGGCACCACAGTGTGTTCTTTCGTTGTCCCCCGTTTTGGGGCTAATGGGGTGTTCCTGTCACCCTGCACAAACTGTTGGTACCACCGGGGTTGTGGGGAGGGGCGGAATTATCGATGGTAATATATACTCGTGGAGAAGATGCAAGCAGATAGCAGAGTGGCGCAGCGGAAGCGTGCTGGGCCCATAACCCAGAGGTCGATGGATCGAAACCATCCTCTGCTAGAGCTGCTTTTGTTGCCTTTTCCCGGGCGGCGGAGCCGTCGCCGGGCCAGCAGGTGGCGGCGGGGACGGTAGACTACTGGGGCCGGTTAGCTCAGTCGGTTAGAGCGTGGTGCTAATAACGCCAAGGTCGCGGGTTCGATCCCCGTACGGGCCATTCTAGTTTTTCCCCAGTTTCAAATTTTTTTCCCCGTCCGGCCCTCCCTTTTTTGGCAATGATGGTGCAGGGAAATAGTCTGTAGGAAAAAAGGGATCCTGCCTGTGCCGCTCAGCCTTGGCAGATGGTCCAGTGGGAGAGCTTTTAGGCTCTCCCCGTGTTTTCCCTACTCCTCCTTTTGCAGGTGTTCATTCCAATTTAAGGATAAACTTCACTGGTGCTCGTGGCAGGTGCATGTCTCCAGCAGCCCTCCAGACCTGGGACTGACCTCAGCTGTGCCATGGCTGGATTCAGGTGAGCAGCACTAACCATTGCAGCTGCTGGTGCTGCGGAGGGGCTGAAGGTCAGACCTCGGCCGGCAAGGTTTATTGTGGCCATCTGAGGACAGATAAGAATCAGCTGGGATACAGATGGAGCCTTGGTGGGCAGGCAGGGCACAGTGGAGTCAGTTGTCCTGAGAGAAGGACTGTTGGGGTCTCCCTCCTTGAGTCAGGATGCTGCCCAAGGTCGCTCTGTGAGATTGAGAGCCCTCAATTTATTGGGGTGAGTGTTTGCACCTTCTGTGTTACCCTTTTAAAGTCTTGAGAATTCTCAAGTCATTCAGGTAGTACAAATTCCACTTGACATCACACATCTCTGTGCAAATATTGACAGAGCTTTAATTAGTTTGATTTGCTTATCTGCTTTAACTGCTTTGTAAGACAAATCTCAAAATTATCTGTGGATTTTATAAGCCTCCTTGGCAATGCTACAGTCAACATTGCCCATTTAAACGGTGAATAATTATCACAAACCAGGTTTGCACAGGAAGTGCATCAGTCAGTATCCTGCCCATGCTCCTGATTAAGCACCCTAAGAGTGACAAATGTCCATGTCCCCCACTTGCAGCCACCAGCGTGGCTCAGTGTGTAACCCCAGGAGGCACAGACTGTGTCTGCAATCCCAGACTGGCAGATGGGCATTAGATGCCACACAAGCCATCATATCCTTATCCCTCTATTTTCCCACATTTATGGCTCTCCAAAAGGAGGACCACCTTGGTCCCTCCTTTTCCCCACTTTTCATTCTTCCCCTGAACATCCCATAAGTCACAATCTGAAAATGCTCTTTCCTTGCATCCCACACTGTGTCCTTTGCCCCTAGCAAGGATCAGATGTGACTGCAAAGTGGCCCCATTCACCCCTGGATGGAAGCCTCCTCTGAGCCCAACAAGAGCCCTGGGAGCAGCTGGGACAGGGAATCCCTGGCACAGTGGAGATTCCCAGGGCTACTCCACCTCCCCCTGCTTGTTGTCATTCCAGGAGATGAGCTCTTAATCACATAACCTAATGCTGTCTCATGGGGTAGGAGGGTTCCCTGCAACCCTGGCTGACCCTAACCCCCTCAAAAACACCCCACATCAAGCCCTGTTCCTTCCAGTGTCCTGGGAAACCCCAGGGGACCTACAGCCTCCCAGACATTGAGCTGAAATGCCACAGAGGGCAGCCCCAACTCACTGCAGCTCCCAGCAGCATCTCCAGCTCTGCAGAGCCTGGAGGGAACAAGGCTGAGGTTAAGAGAGGGGTTGAACATGGGGTGGGGGGTGACAGGGGCCAGTAAAGTGGCTCCAAGAAGAGATGTCAGGGCTGGAGCTGGAGCTCAGGTATGGATGCAGCTCTGGGTTCTCAGGTAGGACCACTCTTGAGCATTGATATTCTAGAATATCAACCTTCTTCCTTGGGTGCCACTTCCCTCAAGGGCTTGATCCCATGGGACTGTATCAAGCAGGAGAGGCCACAGTCTGCTCTCCTGATGCCCAGCATTGTGACCATAACTTGTGTCTGGCTACCTCCCCTCAGGCCTCTGAACTGCACCACTTCAGTCTTACCGAGGGGAGCAGCTGCACTTTGTTACTTGATCAGAGTAGGAGAAACCCAGACCTTGCAAATCTCATTTTAGCACCTGTTGAAGCAGGCCTGTGAGAGGTAGATCTTGAGTTTAGGAATCACCATCAAACTCCCATAGAATGGAGGCACTTTCTCCTAATTAGGGACATGGAATTCATCAACAGCCCCTGAGCTCCCAGAGCCATTAGGAGGCACCCTACTGCCTGGAGACTCTCTGGAACCATGCATGGTAACACCTGGGCTCTAAGAAACCCACTTACCTGTTTTAGGTACTTGTATGTGTCTTGCCCTAAGTGATGGAGCTGTTCCCTCCCTTATCTGGCACAACCTCCTCGTTTGACCTGGCTCCTGAGGCAAAGGGGGCTGTAAGGCTTTGTAAATGAATAATCACATCAGCACCACTGGGAGGGCTGAACATGGGATTATGTTTGGAGATTATATTGGAGAGATCAATCTGGTTTCAGGTATAGTGCTGGAATGCTGTAAACAGGCACATGGGGAAACAGGGCAAGCCAAATACAGGAACATTTCCAAGCAGTCTGCGTGGCCAAAGGAAGTTTTGGAAATAAGAACCAACAGCTCTGTTCCCTGTATTACAAATCGTGTTTTTAGGTTAATACATACAACACAAGCAGCTTTAACAAGCACAGTTTATATACATTGTCAAGCATCAAAATCCACCTGTTCTAAGGCCTTTTTTAGGTACTGTTGCCTCCCCCACTGCTCTTCCCAGAGGTTCCTGCCTTCTGCGCGCGGCTCGCGCTCGGCTGGCGCGGCATCCTCTGGGCAGATCCTTCCCGGCTGCTTCTTTCGGCCAGAATCTGTGAGCCACCGACAGCAGAGCTGGTTTTATTTCTCCCTGAATAAACAAATACATCCATTAGTTTTCACATCCTAACTCAAGCATCACCACACAGCAGCTAGCCACAAGCATTCCCTCAGGAACCATGCAGGAGGCAAAATTCCATTAGATCTCACAAACATCTTCAGCATCCAGTGCAGAAAGCAAATTGGTGAACTCAGCCCAACAGGTATCGGTGCCAGGAGGCCCAAAGAGGTTACAGTAGAAGCATTTTCAATTTTCATGAGGTTTAATCTACAAAGTAACCAGCCACTTTGTTCCAGTCATTGCACGCAGGAACAGCAGCATAGCAAACAGCACTGCTGGAACACCAGGAGTTTCCAACACCTCGAGCTGGGATAAGTGAAAGGATGTGCCAGTGTCCACCGGTGTCTGAGACTGCTGCCACATCATCAGATCACACACACTTCTCTCCGTATCACTTCTGGCACTCAATGAGCAGATGTGGACTTCCTATCAGTTTCTGGAGTTTTCAGGAGCTCAGACTTCTACACAGGACTTCAGATGTTCTTACTGAGTTCAGGAGGTGAGAGTTCCCCTCCTGGAGGCACAACTGACGGGCTCTAGGAGGCAGAGTGGGAGCAGGGAGCAGCAGTGGGTACAAAGGTAGAAACTGAGGGAGGCAAGGGGCAACAGGATCCTGTCAGAGGAGAGAGTGACAGACTCACTGTTGCTGACACAAATGTCAGGAGGGGATGAGGGACACTGACTTGTCCTGCCACTCCCTCAGGTGAGAAGTAGGACTCACTTTAGGAAAGAGAATAAAAGGAACTTGATGTACAGTGTTTACTAAAGATGGCAACATCCATGAAGCATTATAAAAATGAATAATAGCAATGAGAAAACAAAACAGGAATACAGTGGGCTGTAGTTACATGCACACAATTGAAATGAAGAATGACATTTTGGCAACCATTCACAACCTGCACAATATCAACAGCTGCTCTACACTCTAGAGTTTCCATGGACATTATCTTGGGTCATCTGTGCTGTGGACAGCCCACAGTTACTCACCAGACCATCCTGTCTGCTTGGAACAGCTGTCTGGGAACAGGATTCACATCAATACTACCAGTTAACACCTTGACGCACCAGAAAGACAATCTAAGAACTTCCAAGTAGGAGCAGGTGGCCATTATTAATCCCTAAAATTTGGGTGGCACAAAAATCCATTCACTTATCCCAGCCAAGTCAGGTGCTCTTGAAAAACTCTCCTCTTGTCAAGCACAGCAGTTTTGTGCCAGCAGTCACCATCCCAGGTCAGCCAACCAGCCTTGCCAGCTGTGCTGTAGCTCAGGCACCTTCAGCAGCTTCACTAAAGCAAGTGCTGCTCATGAAAACAAACACACTGCACAAAGGTAAGATGTGAGCTCACAGTATCTGAGAGAAAAAGTGGCAGGAATAAAAGCATTATTCACCATGATGCTTTTAGCAATCCTGGACATGTCCCCAATGTCCTCTCCCTTCTCACATGCATCTGTCTGCTGAGAGGGCAGGTCCTGAACCCATCTACAACTCCAGCTGTGCACACACACTGGTACCCTCCAGCACCACTGGAGCTGGGCCCTCGAGGTTCCGACCCAGCCAAAACAACTTGGGGAGAAAGAGTCATTTGACTGAAGAGAAGCTGGGCTCAAAGCACATGCCCTCCATCCCCCTAGCCTTGGAATCACAGTAAAACAAACCAGTTAAACTGCAGAAATACCCAGAATATTTTTGGAAGCAGCCTGTGCAGACTCATGTACCAGACAAGGACAGCTTCTGAAGTGTGCAGGGACAGACATGGTTTGTGCTTCCCTCAGTTACACTATCAGAGATAACAGATTCAATTACCACAAAGCACAAAAGCAGCTCAACGACCATAAACTCTCTGTAATTCAAGTACTACAGAGGAACAAAAGGATTTCACTGATATTTTCCTTGGAGACTGTCATGGTTTGACACTGGCCAAATGCTAGGCACCCACAAAAGCCTTCACTCACCCTTCTATGTTACACCTGGGCAGAGTCCCTCACTTTTCTCTGAGAGCTCTGTTGAGTCTGATTTTTAGAGTGTTTCTTTGGTAGGGTGGGGGGAAGGAACGAATTGTCACTCAGAGTTATAATTCAAACTCTTGTCTCATTACTGTGCAACAAAACCACACGACAAATCTGGCATTTAGAGTATTCCTCTAAGTCCTTTTTCTTCTGTCAGGTCTTGCCTTGCAGAGCATGAAAAAGAGGGGGGAAAAAAAAGCGTGATAATCAGCCTGAAAAGACATATTGAAAAAATTATCTCAGTGCAGCATTTAGCTCGATGTCCAGCAGAGAGGAAAGCTCAGAGCCTCAGGTAACCCTGCAAACCTCCTGCAGGAAAAGCATGACAGGAGAGAGACCTCCATGGCCACCTACTTTGGGACTAGAGCCACAGCAAGCTGGGAGCATTCCAGCCTAGACTTTTTGCAATTTATTCCTGGGATAAGGAAGAACAAATAAAAGCTGTTTGTCTGCTGTTTCTGCTGAAGTAGAAAAGACTATTTCACTAGCCATCACCTGTATTTTGAGAGGGTCAACGTTTATTAATACCTTCTGGGAGAGGAAAGGTACAGGAACTTTTAACCAAGGCAATTTCAGCCATCCAAGAAAGCACAGTATAGCTGATAAATTTTTTGTAAGTTCTAAAAGAACTGACATAATGATAACTTCTGTACCAGAAGATAATAGAGGTCTATAAATTGAAGCTAGTTGGTTGCCTACAATACAGAAAAAATACTCATTTTGGAATGTGAGCCTGGGGGGAAGGGAGAGGAACAGCAAGAACGTCACATCAGGAATTCTCTGTGCACAGAACTTATCCCATGTATTTACCATGTCCATCATTACACAAAACACAAATCAAGGACTCTCATTCAAAAGGCTTAAACTCTACTGTTTATGGTAGGAAAAGCTGGGGGGAGTGAGAGTTGCAGGGTAAGATCCAGAAGGTAATCTAACTGCTCCTCAGTGACTGTAAGAAATCCAATTATTGAAGTGGTATTGATGGAGTGCTGGAAAAAACTCGAGTATGAGCAACTAAGTAAGAAAACCATGATCAGGATTCTATAAGTCCTTTAATTAGTTCTATGTAAGTCACCAATATATTCATTCTACAGATCTTTTTTCAGAGAAGACATGCAGACCACAAAGTGTCTGGGAATATTTTCAGGTGCAAGGCACACATCGCCATCACTCAGACCCCATGGAGATATTTAACTTACAATTAAAGCATAATAGCCAGTATAACCCGCAGGAAAATTCACTGTATGATGTATAAACCCCAGATTTAATAAATGTAAGATAATTCCTTTGCATCTCCAAGGGGATTCCCTCTGCCATATCAGAGCTTTACAAAGAATTCTCCTTGTCAGCATTATCCTTATCTCCTTAATACAGAAGTCTACACTACAAATCCCACATCAAGTTGAACCCTGAGATAACTCAAGGCTGAGTGGAAGAGGAATGCAAAGCAGCTGGCATGGCCAGCCAGCAGCACCCAGGAGTGCTGACAGTCACCACTCCAAAAGGCTGGTCACAGCTAAAGACAGGCTGCACAAAGGGAAAGAAACAAGTGAGAAAAAGGGATAAACAGGGAAGGATAAAAAACCACAAAGATGGCAAGAAGAACACACAAGAAGGACAAAGGTAGAAACAAGCTGTGTAATACACTGAGGAGTATTTACAAAACAACTGAACAGCAACACTTACAATCCTGAGGCCTTGACTGTATCTAAGTATTTACACAGGAATAAAGTAGTTAAAAATGCAGGGGCAGAAAAGGACTTATGATTGTCCACAGCATATTTTTCCACACAGACCATAAAAACTCACCATGTGAACCTTTGACAGAGCCCGTGGCTGGTGATGGGCCCAGTGTTTTTTCCAACAGGCACTGGAGTTTGTGAGTGTTTCCCTGGGCAGGAGAGCATTCTGGCCCCTGCTATGCACAATTCCTTTCTTCCTGTGCTAATTAGTTCCTTGCAGCCCTAAAATCCACATACCAAGTGACAAGGCCCACAAAGGAGACAGGTTTTGAAAAACAAGCTCATGTTAACAACACATGCAGAAGAGAAATTAGCTGGGGCAAAGCTTCAGGAAGTAATTTTATGGGAAGACACTCTTTCTGGGGAAGTGGGGAATGTGGAAAAAGAGGTTGGAGTGCAAAGAGTGAGAGAAGCATCAAAGACTATTCATCAGCCTAAAAAAAGAGCAGGGCATTGATATATGCATGTGTATAAAGAGGCAGAAAACTGCAGGGGAACCAGCAGGGACTAGAGGGTTGGCTGATGGAAACAGAAAGCACAGAAATAGTAGGTGAGAAAATGGGATATTTAATTACACATATATATAGTCTAGGCCAAACCCAACACCACTGTCCTTAATAGAACCCTCCCCCTCAAACATAGAAAGGACACCTGGGAAATTCTTTCTCATTTCAATCCAGCACTTTCCCTCATAAATGAAATGCTGAGGGACCATTTTAAATGTAGCTTGAATTAAGCTGCATCCAGCTAAATATGCCAGATGGATGCTCCAATACCCACACACAGCAATTTGCAGGCAGCTGTCATGGATTCAGCTACCAGCCAACACAGAATGCCATGGCTGTGTTCTGTGGGAAAGTACAGAGCTACTAATTTCAGACTCCCTGATGCTTCATCAGCACAAAAACTGAAATAACTACAGGGCATCCCCCACCACCAATAGTGCTGATCATAACTGCTGCATCAGCCTTATTTTAGCTGTTTCTAAAAGCCTCCCTGCACCATGATGTGCTGGGAAGCCTAAGCCAGATCCCATTACTGACACAAATGGAGCAAAGCAGGCTTGGGTGAGACCAGGATTCCTTGAGCCACTTGTCTGCCTCCTGACAGGGGAGGGAGTGCGGGGGCTGAGCTGAAAGGCACCAAGCAGCTTGAGAAGCTTGCACAGGACAATCGCTGTTCTTGTCACAAGCACAGAGCTTGGGTTGTAACCACACAAACAAGTCCCAGCAATGCAGAAGAGGCATCTCCCCTAGCAAATGCCTGGTCCTGCATGGAAGCTGCATCATCCTCTTCTTAAATGGAAACAGCATCTTCCAACAAGAGATTGCAGAGCCAACAGCAGGCAGCAATTAGGTTCCCCCTCTTTACAACAGCTCCTAAAGGGAAAGGAGGCAAGGCAAGGCAAACCCAACAGTACTGCAGAACAGATCCAGCCCAGAGGCCACCCCCAGACACCCTATTAACACTTACCCAATTCCTGAAGGATGCACTTGGACTGTGCCCAGAATGAGAAAGCTCAGTGAAAGAGAAGTGATTCTGTTTCAAGTTGAAGGATGGTAAGTTTAGATCAGGTATTGGGAAGAAATTCTTCCCTGTGAGGCCCTGGAACAGATTGCCCAGAGAAGCTGTGGCTGCCCCATCCCTGGAAGTGTCCAAGGTCAGGCTGGATGGGGCTTGGAGCACCCTGGGATAGTAGAAGGTGTCCCTAACCACGGCAGGGGGTGCAATGACATGGGCTTTAAGGTCCCTTCCAACCAAACCATTCTCTGATTCTGTGATCTTTATAAGGAGGACTGGACAAAATACATCCTTCACGTTACCAGGATCTTAGAAGCAGTTCTTAGAGAAATGAAAATACAGGCCTAAAGTTGTGATAAGCCCCTGCTGAGCTTAGATTTTGCCTAAAGCATTTTCTGAGCATTAGCTTTTCAATGATAATTTTATTCACAAAGGAATTAGCTGATGTCAGTGAGTGCTGTGTGACAGCAAAGTCACCTGGGCTGGCAGAAACTAAAGAGAGAAGCTTTCATTCAAAGTGAGTTAGTGCTCTAATTTAACACAAGCTTACAGAAAACAGAAAACCTGACACAGCTGGGAAGACCAAGCTTTCTGACAAGGTATGGAAGTGCTGTCCATTGCAATTTGGTCAGGGATGAAAGTGAAAAGAAAGAGGAGGCCCAAGTGCCTCTTCATCACCATTACCAAGCAACAGCTTGCAAACAGGGCAAATCCAGGCTTAGCATTTAATGTTTGACTGCATCTGCAGCAAAACTGTGGCTTGATGGGCACAATCTTCCTGTTTCAGTAACTCCAGTGCATTAACTTGTGCCAAGGACATATTTTAACCTTAGGAAATAAGGCAGCAATCAGTCAAAGTGGCCACTGAAAGCCAAACTAATACCAGAAATGTTCACCACAAGCAGCACCATCTTTCCCTGAACCTCACTACACTTCCCCTTTGGTTCCAAGGGCTTGTCCCAGAGCACTTCAGAATATCAACATGTCAGTTTTAAAGGGATACTACAAAGAGAAAAGTCTGGCTGGACACACTAGGACTGAAATCTGACTCAGACCAGGAGATGCTCTACTAAAGATGCAGAACAAGCACCAAATTAAGCTCTCAAGACAATTACTAACTGCTGCAGTCTCAGCCTCTCTCAGGTGCCTGCAGCAGGATGGTAGAAGGCAACAATTAAGGGCATACCAACTCTACCTTAGGCCTTCTGGCTTTCCCTCTCAAGAAATTTAATGCAGATTAAAAAACAAGCAGCCATTGGCCTGTCTCAAATCTGAGTGAGCCCACTACTAGCTAAAATTAGCTCACAGCAGTAGCCCAGTGCTAGAAAAAAAAAGCCTCACTTGTCCAGAATGTACCACTCAAAGAGGATACATGACAGAACAAAAGCTGTTCCATATTACAGACAGGAACAAAAACCTCAGTGACATTTATTCATAGTTAGAGCAGCCTTTAACAGCTAGAGCATCAACAGAGAAGACAGAGCAAAATTTAACAGCATTTTTTGTTCAAAATCTCTGCTCTTTTGGGATATTTCCTCTTAATGTGGTGCCAGAAAAGCTCACTGCTTCACACTTGAGAAAATCCAAGTGCTGCACTTCTCCCATTTTGTTTAGGAAAAAGTCCTCAGCCAGGTGTCTGTCGTCCCTTGCCCCTGTGCATACTCAGAGTCATTTCTCAGTCACATGTGAGGCTGTTCTCTTCACCACAGCCACCTTCTCTACAGGGAAGTCTTAACCAGGAGCATCTCCTGAGAAAGGGAAACCTGTTCATGGTGAGACCAAGGAGCTCTGGACACTTTATCCACACACTCTATGTGAGCTTCAGCAAACTTCCCGAGTTCCTCTCAGCTGCTCAGAGGGGATTCTCCTTGAGCTTTGCCATTATGAAGGCACCAGATTGTGGCATAACTCCTTTATCCCAAAACTGACTGCTTTTCAAATTAATCCCCCTCTCAACTTCACTTTCGACATGACTTGCAAGCACAGCCAAGAGAATAAACATGCTCAACCACCACCACTGCCCCTTTCTGACATACTTTTGAGCACAAGAGAAATGAACTTTTCCACTGTGAATCCAGGCTTAGTGACAGCAGACTTATTTTAGTTACTTATTTTTAAACCTTTTGAAATTAATCCACAGAGTTGGTGAGCCAAAAGTCACTTTGGGGAGTAAATAGAAATTTTATTAGAACTGGTTAGGACTAAAATTTTTTTTTTTTATTTATATACATATATATAAATATATGGCACAAGGTCAGGGCTATGGTTGTTACTGTCCATGGACATTAGAGTAGTAAGGAGTGATAAATGCATTCAAAAGCAGTAACTGCTTTATCTGACAGTCCCCCATAGCGTTCTACTTCATTTTCCCACACAAATACCATCTCTAGAGGATGGAAACCTCTGGATGACTGTTAGAAGCCACCACGCACATGGGGATAGAGTAAAGGAAGCAACACAGCTCTCCTCCTTTTCCAGCATTCCTCATGGCCCGGAAACTTTAACTACTTTAAAAGTTATATACAAACAAAGCAGTAGTGAATAATATCGTAGATTAAAGTGATCTTTTTTCTGTTAAGGGCTTGGCGAGCAGAGCCAGGAGGCTACAAAACGCAGCACAAGAACTGCAGCAGCCTCCCCCCGGCGCCCTCGCTGCCTGAAAACCACGAGCATTAGGACAAACGGGGCTCGGGCCGGGCCGGGGCTCACACGGAGCGGGCCCCTCGGGCCG
>VZRH01002255.1:2126888-2151190 GCA_013397555.1 Urocynchramus pylzowi
TGTGCGGTGTGCGCGGTGTGCGCGGTGTGCGGTGTGCGCGGTGTGCGGTGTGCGCGGTGTGCGCGGTGTGCGGTGTGCAGTGTGCGGTGTCCGCTGTGCCGTGTCCCGTGTCCGCTTGCCCCGCTGCTCTCCGCGCGGTCTCCCCGCGGGTGCCCCCGCTGCAGAGCGGCGCAGGACCCAGCGGGGGCCGCCGATCGCGCCAAGGGCAGTGCGGCAGGTTCGGGTGCGGAGATGCCGTGGGGACCCGCGGAGCTACAGAGAAGCCACGTTCTGGACCCTGGGCCGGGGGCAGCTCCCCCGAACACGCTGCAGTCCCCGAGCCCAGAGAGTATATGCGGTTGCATGGGGAAGAAAACAGGAAATTGGGGTCTTGAGTCGCACCGTGGCGAAGAGCTGGCAAACTGAGATTGAAATTCCTCTATCTAAATGGAAATGAGCTGTTGCCATCAGGGAGGGCTGGTCGTCGCCGCTGTCCCGGCCCAGCACACACAGGCCCCGGCGCTGCGCTGTTAACGGAGAGCAGAGCAGAGGGGTCACTGCACCCCCCGGCACTGCCGTGACAGACCCCATCCCATCCCTACACCAAGCCACAGGAGACAGATGCTCCCACTCCACATCCCAAGCAACCTGTGAGTCTGTCAGAAGGTGACCCGACCTTGTGCCCCGATGGCCCTGCTGACAGACACATTTACTGCAGATGCCAAGACAGGAATGACATGGATGATGATAAAAGAAGGATCTTGCTCTTTATGGCCCCAAGCAGGACCAGCCCAGCAAGAACAATTATGGCTGTGTTTTGAGTGGGAGCAGCTGCTGCCAGCACGAATTACTGTGCTGTGGGGCTGCCAATGCTGAAGCCACAGAGCCTAAGATTGTCCCAAAAGCTGGACTTTCAGAGGGACCCTCTGCTGAGCAGGGAGTGCAGGGTCTGTGATGCAGGGGAACTGAAAAACACCCCTGTGCTTGCTCTCTTGCCTGTTCTGGTATATGATGTGCCACTTCTTTTGGGACAGGCTAGAAGTCGAGTGCAAATGCAAGAGCCCTCATTGTGTGGGTGATGCAGTCTCCAGACTCGGTCCCACATGGACTATCTCCCCCAGCCTGTGGCATGTGAGAGCTCAGCTACAACTCACAGCAGAAGAGAGCAAGATGCTTTTTTAGCTCAGCCCTTCTCTGGAAAAAAAAAAAATAGAAAAAAAGGGAAGAAAACCAGGAACCGCCTTCTGTACAACAAACTGGAGAAGTTTCAGCTTGTACCTCCCTCCTTCCCAGCCCCAGTCTGTTCCAGTTGGCAAAGGACAAGAGACCCTGTCCCTCCCGTGCTTCCTTCATAGGACACAGCTGTGTCACACCTCCCCCACATTTCTTGGTGTAAGCCTGCACAGGCCTAGTCTGCAACTTGAAGTTACAACCCTCTCCTCTGGACTTCAAGGTTTTCTCTGAAGCATTTCTGGGGCCTCT
Organism: Urocynchramus pylzowi; assembly: GCA_013397555.1. Taxonomy (NCBI): domain Eukaryota; kingdom Metazoa; phylum Chordata; class Aves; order Passeriformes; family Fringillidae; genus Urocynchramus; species Urocynchramus pylzowi. The sequence continues at coordinate 2,128,350 of VZRH01002255.1, forward strand.
GTTATCTCAGTTTCTCCCTTTTGCTCTCCCAATCCAACAGGTCAGTAGAGGAAGTCCTTGGGAACCCATAAACTGCCCTTGAGGAGGCCTCAGTTACTGGAGCTGCAGTTTGGGTGGCACCTGGGACTCTGGCTTAAATGACACTGAGCAGGACCCTGAGTCTCACAGCCCACCAGACACTCTCCATTACCTCAGGCAGGACTTTAAAACCCAGCCACCACTCAGTCCATGGTTTCCAGAGAAGGACAGCCTGGGATGTCAGAGCCAGGCTGCATCTCAGCCCTTGCAGGACATGTTCAGGAGCTGAGCATGGGGGCAGAGGAGGCTCCAACAGCCTGCATGTGCAGAAGGAAAAGAGAGTTAGGTGCAGCAGAGAGCCTGCAATCCTCAGAGAGAGTTACCAGAAAGAGCTGTGGGTGTCTCAGACACGGCCCTACATGGAGGCAAAGCGATGCTGAGCCTTCCCTGCCCACCAGGACACGCTGTGCGCGGCGCAGAGCCCGGCGGGCTGTGAAGGTGCGGCGGGAAGGAGCGGCGGCTGCGCCCGCGGTAAATCACAGCGCCCTGGGGATGCACGGCAAGGCACGGATGGGCAGAGGGGACATGCAGCGAGCCTGCCAGTCCCACACACGCAGTCAGGGCTTGCCATTTATCGGAGAAAATACAGCACACGTATGTTCATGGTGGAAATGAAGAGAAAGACTGGTGGCTGTGCAGGTCATCAAGCTGAGCGGGATAGGAAGGACAGAGAATGCCTGAGGTGCAACCACTGGCTGAGGACACGCTGTGAATGCGTGAGATGAGGGTGTTCAGCATGACTTCAGGGAGGGAAGGAGCAAGGTCACCTCCCTACGAAAGAAGGGCCAGGTTTAAGGAAACCTGGATGTGGCTCAAATCTCCAACAAATGCAGCAAATGTGCCTACGACATCCAGAAAATAGAAAAGAGGAATTCAAATGTATCTGGACTTTCATATCTGAGGCTTTTTTTGGAGGAAACTCAGCTCCCAGATAGAAAAGCAAATGTAAACCGAATTTATCACAGATACATTGTCTCAGGATAAGGTAATGATTTCTTTTTGATAATTAACTTTGATAAGGTGATGCAGAGCATTGTAGTAGAAGGTGTCCCTGCCCATGGCAGAGGGCTGGAACAAGATGAGCTTTAAGGTGTCTTCCAACCCAAACCATTTTATGATTCTATGCTTTTATGATAATTTAGCCTGGTTAGATTTAAGGAAGAAGTTTGATTTGCACCCAGTATGAAGCAGTTTCCAATGCTTCAGTCATGGGTGTGGATTTAACAAGAGGAACCAGCTAACCAAGTAAAATGCTGGGCTATGTTAAAGGGATGTCTCTGAGCAGCTTCCAGCACTGCTCCCCACCCCAGTCTTGGGATGCCCCCACTGATGGTAATAGCAAGAAGTGCAGGGCTGGTAGTGTGGAATCATCATGCCTGGGATGTTTTGGGGAGGGACACAGCCACACCACTAGCAAGGCACTGGGATGGTCTCCCCTGGAAGATCATGGAATCCTAGGCTTGGGTCAGAAGGTCATCTAGTCCAACCTCCTACTGTGAGCAGGGACATCTTCAATTAGATCAGGTTGCTCCAAGCCCTGGCCTTGAACGTTTCCACACATGGGACTTCCACCACCTCTCTGAGCAACCTGTACCAAGGTTTTACACCCATACTGTAAAATACTTCTTGTATCTAATCTAAATCAATGTTCCTTTTAGCTTAAAACAATTTTCCCTTTTATGTGCCTGAGCATGGTGGTTGGAGACAGGCCTCCAAAATTGTGCACAAAAAATGACAGAACTACTCACAGGGGTAGACTCAAAATTAGGTGGAGGCATTCAAGCAGAGATGTCATGGGACAATTTCCAAACAGGACACCAGGAGCAAGTCAGTGGTTTGGAAGGATGCTGGGAACCATACTGAAGGGACTGAGTGAGAGAGATCTCCAAGTCAGAAGTTGAAATTTGTCCTTTGGGTCAAACATTTGGTCTTTAGGAAAAGATTAGAGAGGAGGCATTCGTGCTGCCAGTGCACATGTGTGCTATGTATGTGCTACCCTGCACATTCCACTGGTGGCCTGAAGGGATCAGGAGCAAATTTCTCTCCTTTGCTCTAAACTCTGGCAGCTGAGCTGTTATCTGATCCTCCTGTAGATTGCTGTGGTTGGAGGCAAAACACAGGGCACAGCATTCTCAGGGATACTCAAGTGACTTAAGCATCCCTGCCAGGGCTGGGGTTTCAAACTAATCACTAGGCTTGGGCTTCAAGGAACTTCTCCAGGCCAGAGGGGTAGGAAGGGGGAATGGATGACAATGTGAGGGTTTAACCCAGTCCCACAAGGATCAGTTACTGGTTCTCTCCAACCTCTGAGGTACATAGCAGCCTTGATGACTTGTGCTGGGATGGGTGATGTGAGGCTGGCACTAACCAAAGGGCTTCATTTCTAGCAGGTGAGCGACATCAGGGACAGAATTCAGTGAACACTTCACAGGTGGGCAAGCTCCAATTCTGCTATCAGTCTTTTGTCCCTCTTGGTTGCCTCCATCCTGCAAAACCACGTATTTTCATAGAATTACAGAATGGTTTGGGTTGGAAAGGACCTTAAAGCTCATCTTGTTCCAATCCCCTGCCATGGGGAGAGACACTTTCCGCTAGACCAGGTTGCTCCAAGCCCCATCCATCCTGGCCTGGAACACTTCCAGGGATCCAGGGGCAGCCACAGCTTCTCTGGGCATCCTGTGCCAGGCCCTCACTACCCTCTCAGCCAAGAATTTCTTCTTATCTCATCAAAACCTGCCCTCTTTCAGTTTGAAATCATTCCCCCTTGTCCTGTCACTCCAGGCCCTTGTCCAAAGTCCCTCTCCAGCTCTCTTGGAGACCCTGAGGGCACTGGAAGGGGCTTTAAGGTCTCCTTGGAGTCTCGTCCTCTCCAGGCTTAAAAGCCTGAACTCCCCCAGCCTGTGTTCATGGGAGACAGCCCTGTGAGCATCATTTTGGTCAGTGAAGTCCTGTGCAGGGGTAACACAGCCCCAGCTGACCCACAACCAGGCAGTGGCATGAGGCCAGGGCTGCAGCAGCTCAGCCCTGACACTGTGCACAAGCTGTTCCCAGAAGTGCTAATCCAATTACAAAACAAACTTTCTTCCCCCATTATCAGGAGCTGCAGTATGCTAAACCAGCCCTGGGATTATGGAGGGCTTTGTGAGGGACTAGCAATGAATGACAGAGCTGTTCCACATACTGGGAGGAGGGATACGGAACACAGGCAGCTGGAAGGACATGGGGCATTGCTGGGACAAGTGGATTAGGAATTATTACAAACAAAAGGTCTTTGGTCTAACTTTACACTCCCAACAGGGTTAACCTAAAAGCCACATAAGGTTGTTCATGCCCTTTTCCCTCCTGGGGATTAGCATCCTCATGAATAGGGATCCCTGTCACCTCTCAAGCCCTATTGGATGCCTGCCCTCACCCACCCCATTCCCAAACAATGCTCACTTCAGTCACAGGATGGCAAAGGCAGCACTAAAATATCCCTTCAAGAGAAATTCAGTTCAAATTTTCTGGGGAGCTGCTGTTCACCTCCCACCACCAAGGATGCTGGAACTGGAGTCATACATTTTTGGTGGTCAGGACAAAGGAAGGGGTTATTTTCCTTTATTTGGCATTGGTGAGACCACACCTGGATACTGTTTCCAAGTACATGAAGAGAGGAAGAGAATCAGATAGTCCTGCTGAGGATGGTCGGGGGCAGAAGAAGGGAGTTCCACTTCTTTATCCTGGAGAAGAAAGGGCTCAGGAGAGATGTAATTCCCACAGCAATGACCAAAAGCCATTTTGCTGAAGCACTGGGACACACAGCCCAGCTGCAGCGCAGTCCTGCTGGTCCATGACTGGTTCTGGGCAGCTGGTGCAATGCACTCAGCTCTCATCCCTCTCATCCCTGTGCTCAGCAGGGATGCTCCTGAGATGGAGCCAGGCTGCTTGAGCAGGATTTCACCATAAGGCTACACAGCCAGCACTGGCTTCCAGGCAGTTTGCTCCCTGCCACAGCTCCTCAAGAAAACAGCCCCACACTATGTGGGGAGCTGCATGGATACAAGAAGCCTCTTTTTTCCCACCCACAGCTTCCAAGAAGGCAGAGGATCCCCCATGATGAGCTCGTCACTGGAGCCATCAGGGCACAGCAGGGCTGCTGAGTGGCACTTGAAACCTTCTAAGTGCAGAAAGGGCACCCAGCAGCATCGCTGCAGATTTCTGCATCTCCAGCCCTTACTGCAGGCTCTGGCAGAAAAGCCCTCCCACTGGAGTCACCTCCGTCCCCACTGGACAAAACGCCTCCCTGGGATGGAGAGAGGCAGCCAGAGCTGCCAGCAGCCGAGCGGGCTGTAAGGAGACACCGGCCAGCTCAGTCCGCTGCCTTTTAAGGAGCGGCAGAGGCTGAGGCATCCTGGGCCAGCCCACCACACTTCTGCAGCTCCCAATCACGGGGTGCATTCACAGACCACACTGGCCGTGCCCCACGGCCCCACAGCAGCTCAAAACTGCGCAGGGCCGCCAGGACAGCCATCTCTCAGCTAAGATCGAGTCTGAAAAACCCCAAACCCCAGATGGCAGAGCTGGGTTCCTGCAGTGGCTGCAGCACTCACCCACACAAAATCCCCACAGTCCCATCAATCACCTCAGTGTCCCCCAGCATCCAGCAGGGACAGCTTCTTCCTGGAAGCAGGCAGAAGGGAGGATGATGCTTTTTCACAAAGCCTTCACCAGGCCACTGCCAACTCAGACCACCAATGTCCGAGGGCTTTGCTCCACTAAGAGAAAAGGTTTTGCTGGTCCAGCAGTGAATTTGCTTCTGTCATCCCCACCCAGAGAGCAGAGGGGAAAGGGAATGTGCTGCTGGGGAGCAACAGCAGGATAGAGCTTAGGCTGAAGCATGGACAGAGGAAATGTATGTGCATGAAGAGGAAATGTATGTAACGAAGAGGAGCAAGCACACCAGGAACAAGGTTAAAAGGCAAGGTATGTATGAAACAGTACAGAGCACCAGAGAAAGGTTCAGCCAAAAAAAAAAAAAAACGAAGAGGAGCAAGCTGGCCAAAAGACAAGATGTCAGGAAGACAAACAACAGGAGTGGAGCCGGTAAGTTCTCAGAGGAGATCAGGAGCTCTGTGAAATTCAGGGACTTTGCCTAAGATTTCTGAGAGGTGAAGGAAAACAAGAAGGCAGAAGATCCCAAAGAGCACCCTCTTCTACAGGGAGTAACAGGCAAGTCCAAAATCAGCTCAAAGCTGCCCACAAAGGGTCTCAAAGGCATGGCAAGGACATGACCACCAGCATCCTTTGTCCCCTGTGTCCCAGAGGAGTGCACTGGCTGGACAGGCACGCCAATCTCAGTGTATCCAACGGCGCAGGAAAATCAATTCCCTTAAATCTTTTGTATAACAAAATTTCCCTTTCCACTGTTTTGCTACACTGATCCCCCACTCACGGTGGGATGTGGGCACACAGTCCCATGAAGCAGGAGACAACCATGCACCGCTTTATTAGGCAGTGGTGCTGCACACATGGCCAAGGCTGGTCGCTGTTTACGTTTGGCAAAGGATGGCAGTGAGTACTGAGCACGGTGCCGTGAGGGCAGCCTGCCTCGCACTCCGTGTGCCTCGCTGGCCCCAGGCAGGTCCTGCTCACCCCTGCCAGCCTCCTACCTGCGGGCACAGCCGTTTTGTCTCTCATGGGCAGAGCTAGGCACCCTCATGGAGGTACCTCAAGCCTGCTACCAGATGATTTATCCCCGTACTCGCACACACTGCCCCCCTCCCTGGACTCTCCCAGCTCCAGTCCTGGCATCCCAAGCTCTGCCAAGGAGGCAGGTGTGGAGGTGTGGACAGCCGGCGAGCCCCACTCAGCTCCTCGCACAGGGGGTCCTTCCAGTGCCATGCCAGCACAAAACCAGTGCAAGGGAGCCCCTGGGAGAGCAGGACGAGGGGCCCGGCTGCAGCAATCCCCGACAGCACCGGCTGTGCCCAGCGAGCTGCTCATGGGCTGACGGTCTGGAGCCCACCCTTGGCACGGCAGCGCTCAGCCCTGCGGACGGGCCAGTTTTGGGTGCAGCCAGCCTTGAGCCTGGCTCGTGGGGATGATCACTATAGGGTACGGATGGCCACAGGGTAAAGCAAGGACATGTGCTCAGCCCCCTTGATGGGCAGCTTGCGGCTGGCGTAGTGATGGATGATCTCCGGCACGCTGTCGAAGGGCGGGCTGTGCTGACCCAGCACGTACTTGTTCTCCTGTGTCCGCGACAGTTTCATGTGCATGAAGCCCTGGCTGCTCCTGCAAGGACAGATCAAGGCAGGGTTAGGGGGTACGGTTGGGCCCAGCCTCCCCTCGTCTCCTGACCCCCTGACACAGGCAGCCTGCCCTGTAGCTGAAGGGGACACTGCTGGCTCCTGTCTGCAGCCACAGCTCTGCCTGCACCATCCTGCTCCCAGTTGACTCCAAGAAAACCCACAGGGAAAAGGAGGGATGTGGCCAATGATGCTGCAAAGTGTCCCCTTGGGGAGCACAGCCATGCAGTGGGGTGTGTAGGGCCCATCCAGGGTGTGTGTGGTAGGGAAGGCATCACCTGGGCAAGAGCAGCAGGGGCACTTGCTGTAGGGTCACGGAGGGATAGTGGCTTTTGCTCCTTGCATGTGACAAAGCCCCTTTTGCAACTGCTCTGGTTCTCACAAGATCCGCTCAGCTCCCAGGACTTCAGCTCCCAGATCTCCAGCCTCACCATGGCAAACCAGCTTTTTCTCCTGGAGAAATCTCCAGGATTTTCTCCTTCCCCCTCTCCCCATGCCACCGCTGCAGGCTCCATCAAAGGCGCTCAGCACAGCAAGAGCATTTCCCGGCACAGCACGGGCACCAAGCCACGCCGGGCTGTGCAGGCAGATCCTGCCACGAGCGCTGATTCCAAGGGACGGACTAATGGCCCTGTTGCTATTAATTTGCGTCTCCGAGGAGAGCCGCAGCCTGTCTGCAGCGTCTGGATTGCACATTATGGCAAAATATTGATGACTTAAAAGCAGACAGGACCTCATCAGTGATGCTGAGCTGCTTCGAGTGCTGCACAGCCCGGGCCCATCCCCCCGGCTGGAGACGGGCCATAATGGACAGCCCAGCTGCATTAGCAGAATGGGTTTGCAATCCATTTAGAGACAGGAGCAAGGAGCCAGCTGTCCTGAGAGACAGCCACAGCCCCCCAGCATGGGCTGAGGAAAAGCAACAGCTTGGCCGTGTCTTGTGTTCCAGTTGGGAGGGAACCGGAGCGCTGCCACACGGAACCACGGAGAGCTGATACTGGTTGTGCTCAGCCCAAAGTGCTCCACAGGTCTTTGTTACAAGCTCAGGGATGTGATGAGATCACAACCCTAGAGAGATGACTGAGGGAACAGGCTGCAAACACCAGCAGCCAGGACAAGGGATGGGTGCTGCTCCTGCTGAGCACCTCTGCAGGCACAAGGAAGGACACAAAGCTTTGCAGTGTGGCCTCAGCCACTCTCATGGAGGCACAAGCCAGGAGGGACTCACTCTCCAAGCATCTGAGGCAATGACATGACCCTGTCCATGACAGGCAGCGTGAGGCTGCCTAGCCTGGACCACCCAGGACTGTCACAGCAGGGTTAAATCCTTCCAGCTACCTGACCTGCTCCTGGCTACTCTCTCTTGTGCATATTTTCCTTTAAAGCAACACCAAAGTACTTTAGGTCAGCATTGGAATGCTTTTCAGACCATCTCCTTGGCTGTGCCTCCTTCCTCAAGAAAAAAAAAAAAGAGTTTAAAAAAAATAATAGAGAGAGCTGCAGACAGCCAGCTTACAGCTATATAAAAAGCATCCCAGGGGATTTTCCTTGAACAGGCTCTACAGAGAAAGGCAGTGGAGTAAAAATCCTGCTCCCAGGGCCGTGGGTTCTCCACAAACTCTGCAAGGACAGGCAATGCCCAAGCAACTCCTTGATGGGCTGGGGAAGGTGGGATACCACTGCACACCATGGCCTAGCCACACATGCTATCTGAGAGGAGGATTTTGCCATAAGACTAAGGATGATGGCAAGAAGTAAGGGAAAAACCACTAAGAAACAGGTGACTGGCTTGTGGAGAGGTAAAGGATAGAAAGCCACCTTTGGTGACGGAATGCCACCTCCCAGGCTCTCCAACCCACATGCTGGCTGAGGCCCCTCACAAGGCAATGGTGTGACCTCTTACAGCTTCAAATGCAGCTCACCAACCAGAAGAAGCTGTTGCTCCAAAATGGCTCACAAGCCAGGGCAAGTCAAAACCACAGAAAATTAAATCATCAGTAAAAATTCTGACCGAAAAAAGGGAAAGGAGGGAGCTATTCTAGAAGAGTTTGCTGGCTGATTTGAAAGCTCTAAATGTAGAAGGAAGAAAGTGTATTTTCAGTGGAGTTCCTGCCCTGGTTTGGTGCTGAAAGCAACAAAAAGAGTGAAAAAAATGTGGAGAGAGACAGAGCACTCTAATTCACAATTGTGCCACTGGGAAATAAACAGAGAGGCTGAAACCCCTCGGGAGCAATGCAGGTAGAGAGATCACTGGGGAAACACAAAGTATACTGAGAAAAGCATAGGGTTACAGGGCCTGTTGTTGGGCAGAGATAGCTGAAGTGCTCAATGAATACTTATTTCCCATCTGGCAGGAACAGAGCTAATATAGCTGTCCAGCAGAAGAGCAAGAAGGTATTTGCTCATCCATCATCAGCTTCAGACAGTAACAGCTTTGATTTTGTGGATTCGTGCTGCCCCAAGAGCCAGGAAAGAGCTGGATGAGGAGTTGTGGGCAGTTCCCCCCTGTCAGGACACATGCAGAGATACTTCATGCAATTTTGGCATCCAGGGAATCTGGAGAACTTGGGGAGAATATAAAGATTCCCCAAAACCGTAAGCAGAAACCAAGCTGTGCGTGGGGATGAGGTTTCCCTACTGGCAAACCAGAGAGGGTAAAGCTCTCTCTACAGCTGAGCAATGGATCTGTGGGCTGGGGAGGCAAGGATGGGTACCCACATTTCCATCAACAGTGGGCTTGTACAAACTTTCTTTTCCCATGAAACTAAGCTACAAAAAAAGGGGGAACAAGAAAACAGAGCTGGAAGCTGTAACCAGACACATCTGACTGAGAAGTGTGGAACATTATTTGATCCATCTGAGGGATTATTAGTGCTGCCAAGGCAGAGCAGTGGGCCTCCAGATCTTCCTGAGAGATGTTTTTGCCAGACACCAAACCAGAAACCTGTGCCACACCACAGAGAAGAGTGGACTTCATACTGCAGCCATTTCTGCCCACTCGTGGTCATCTCATAGTCAGCCAATTAGCATGGGTACAACCCATCTAAGGATCACCTCTGCTGTGGGTCCACAACCCCCCAGCCCTGCAGGCTCACTCACTTCAAGGAGAGGGAGAAGTCGTTCTTGCTGGTCTCGCTGTTGCGCACCAGGTAACTGGCCTCCTTGCACAGCCTCAGCAGCGTCTCCGCGTCCGTCCGGCTGATGGCCCCGTGGTACCAGCTGCAGGGAGAGCGATCAGCTGTGCTGGGCACAGAGCACACATCCTGGCAAGGGCTCTGCAATGCCAGCAGCTCCCCAGGGACTGCAGTCACACTCAGGGAGAGGGAAGGGGGTTGCACCACTGGGGTTGGGAGACAAGGGCAGGGACAAACAGGCTGAAATGTGGAGCCAAGGGAGAAAGGAAGAAGCAAGTCTGCCCCAGGGACCCTCATGGTGTGGCCACAGGGTTCCTTAGTGCAGGTGGAAGGGTTGGGCAGGCACACCAGGCAGGCAGGACTCACCACTGGCTCTCCAGGGGCAGGGCAGGGTCAATCCTCTCCCCAACAAAGGGGCCAGGCTCAGCTGTCAGTGTCTTTGTGCTCTTGACACTGCTGGAGCCATGCCTGAGGACAGCCCTGGCCTTCTCCTCCCTGCAGGGCGAGGTGCGGCCGTACCCCAGCCCCTCCGAGGGACCTGCAAGACAGACACACATCAGTGCTGGGATCCTAACTTCCTCTGGCAGGAAGAGCCAGAGCCACTTAATCACACTGGGTCACCTCACACTGCCCCATCCCCCTGGTCTAAGCAAGGGCAGGGCAGCTCTTGGGCTGCTGCTCACTGCAGTGCCCAGGCTGGGTCCCCACCTCGCCAGGCCTGGAGCCAGTAGCTGAGCCCATGGAAGACATTTCCAGGGAGGTTTCAAAAGAACAGGAGTTTTGCTAGTGCAAAAATAGATTCAGTGGCTGTGGTACAGGGTTAAGTGAGATGCAGCAAGAAGAGGTTCTCCAATCTCAGAGGAAGAGGGGATGGATGGAGCTAAAGGAAGCTGTCAGTTTGGAATTGATGGACACATTCTGCTGGCACAAATAAACAGGGGGTGAAAAAACAATTCCCCAAGGTGGGAAGGGGGTATTTTGACTGCAGGTGCCTCCCTGATGCTGCCACCTGTCTGTCACCAGCCCAGCCACAGCCATGAGTGTGGGGGATTGACCGAGCCGTGCCCCAGGGACCCGGCCTCCCACTGCCTGTAATTTCCACGCAGGATGATTTCAGCATTAACAATATTGCTTCTCCTTCCTCCCAAGAGTTCATTATTGCTCCCTGTACCACCAATCCCCTTGCACAAATTACTTATTGATCAGGCAGAGCTGCCACAGTGTGGGGCTGCCAGGGGCAGACACTGTGGCAGCACAGTCACCCCGGAGGGGCTGAGCCCAGAAATGCCCTAGGACTACTGGAATGCTCCAGACAACTCTCCATGCTTCCTGGCTGCTGGAGGGGGAGGTAAAAAATAGCCAGAGGGATGTTTTGCTCTCTAGCAGGGCATCCTGTAAGACAGTTGTTTGAGTGACACCTTGTCCAGGCCCTATGCAGGTGAGCAGGACTCCAGCCCCCCTAGCACTGCAAGGAGAGGAAGGCAGCCAAAAGCAAACCCAGCCAAAATCCTCTGCAGCTTAGCATGGCATAAACCACGCTGAGCACAGCTCAAGGAGGAGGTGCCTGGCATTATGGCTTGACAAGCCCTGCTTCTGCAGCGCTCTGGCTTCTCACCAACCATGCTCGCCCTTGCACATCACACACAGGCTTCAATTTCAAATCATCACCTTAAAAAATTGGGGCAATCGTTAAAAAGCCAGACAATCAAACAGCCCAAGTGTTTGCTGGCAGCACAAAGTCATTGCATTACAGGCTCAAAAGAAACGCATTGCACCTGTCAGAGGGAGACAGAGACATGTGCATGATTAAACAGGATATTAAAAACAGGCCCTTAGGAGGAAGAAGACATCCTTCAAGACGTTCAAGTCACCCCCAGACATGGGAAATAGAAAATGAGACAAAACTCTGGCAAGATAAACTTAATACAACAAAGCAAGGCAAGTCAGAGGGGAAAAAAAAAGAGACTGTGTTGCTAAAACCAGAAAAAATGACAAAGTGATGTGTTCATCAGGAGCAGGATGCATGTCAGAGCGACTGTGGGGATAATAAATGATGGGGGAAAAGAAGAGGCTGCATAACAAAGAGATTAATTTTTCTTGACACCTGCATTCATTGCAGGAAGAGGATCAGAAAGTTCCCACCTGCCAAGACCTTTCTTCTTGAGGACTGATCTCAGCCTGCAGCATCCCCACGGATTTGGGAAATACCCAACAAAGCCCTGGCAGAGCGGCCACTTGGCTCTCGAGTGCCCCCACCATCAGCACCAAAATAAGGCATCCCCTGCAACCTGTGCTCAAGCCCACCCAGGAGGCAGCAAAGGCCACACTGGCTTTATCTTATGAAGCTCTGCAGGGATCTGGGTAGCTGCAGATAAGGAAATCAGACATCTGCAGCTGGCACTGCAGTGCGTGCCCACCCAGACAGCGTTAGTGACACACAGGCAGGCACGGCACGGCACCACACAGGAAAAGGCACAGCCTGCATCCCAGTTCCCCACTGGTAACAATCCAATCATGGCTTTCCACAAACTCCCCCCACCTAATGCTCTTGGCAAAACCCTAATTCACCACAGCATAAGAGGGAGGTCCTTGAAATATTAATAAAGGGTTAAAAAAGAAGCAGCAATATTTGGCTTTCATAAGTGAGACTGCCAGCAGCATCCAAAGGGGATTTACCCAGGGGCTCTGTGCTCAGCACACAAAAAAGGTTTCACAGCAAGGCAAACCTGAGATGACAAAGTGTACCTGGGAGATTTGGCTGCTCAGGATAGCAAAAGCAAGAGTGGAGAATCCACAGGGACCTCCTGACACTAAGCAGCAAGGTAATAAAACAGCAGAGGAAACGGAGCAGTGCTAAATAATGAAGAGGGGAAAAAACAGCCCCAGCTTCAGCACTAGGATCTGAATTAGCTGCTAACACACCTGTAAGGGACCTGGGTATTAAAAGTCAGTCAATAAAATAAAACATCAGCTAAATGCTCAGTGCAGTTGTTGAGAAGTCCTTAAAAGCAGCCATCAAATGTTGGGAATTTGGAGGCAAAGAGGAGAGAACAAAAGGGACAGTAATGACTCTGCCATGCCATGGAATAATCCCCCAGAGTAGCTCTGCCGTAGAGAGCAAAGAGGCACCAAAGAGCTAGCGCTTCTTTGCAGCAGAAGGTACTGCAGGACAAACAGCTGGTGTCCAGCACATGACAACTGAAGGGGCCAGGAGGAGCTGGGGGAGGGCAGAGGAGGAGGGTCATGTCTGGCACTGCCCAGGGCAAGCCCCAAGGCATCACAGCGGTCCAGAGTCACAGCAAGCATGGGCTGCAGCCCCCCCGGCCACGCCGCTGTCACGCAGGACCCACCATTGGCGTCTTCGTAGCTGTGCTGGCTGTGCTGCGGAGGGAGGGGGGCACCGGCCTCCCCGCCCGGGGGGCTCTCACTGCTGTCCAGCTGTCCCACCGGCGGGGGCCATGGCAGGTCTTTAATGACCTTGATTTCAACTGGATGGGGGGTGGGGAGGGTGTGGGAAAGAGAGAGAAAGAGAGAGAAAGAAAGGGTTTAGAAAAAACCATCAGCAACACCAGAGGCCCACAGAGAAGGAGAGCAGTTGCAGGGGGAGAGACCTGGGGACTGAATTCCGAGGAACCTTACATCAGCTTGGCTATCTCATCCCCTCCACAGTACAAAGCAGAGACAGGCCTGAGGTGGGGCACATTCCCAATGGAAAAACCCTGCTCCTCCATCAGTTTTTCCAGCCGACCCTCTCTGGGGTTTGGGGGAGCCTGCAATCACCCTGTTCGACATACTTCTCTTGGCCAAGCATCCCATTGCCATCTGTCCTGCCTTGCCCTAGGTACCTCCCAGTGACCCACAGGGTCCACATTCCTGCCAGGTGCTGCCAGGCACCAGTGGGTTGCAGCCTTGCACCAGTAGCAGCTGCCCATCAGCAGGGGTCCCATGGACCCCCCGAAGGGGGAATGGGCCAGCAGAGATATTTTGGCATCACTGGAGAGAAAAAAAACACCCTACGAGACACAGCAGGATCTGCTCTGGCTTCAGAAAAAAACAGGCAGCAAGTCCCAGCGTGGCCCAGGGGACAGCAACCTGACTCCCTTGGGACTCGGAGCGGGCCTGAAGCACCCTGGGCAGAACCCACAGGCATCTACATGTGAGCCAGACCTGTGAACACACTACCTCCACGCAGGGATATCAAGCAAGGCAGCTCATCCAGAGCACGGACACCTCAGCACAAACCCAGCCCAGCAGAGCACGGTGTTCCATGGTGGAGCCCGACACGCCGAATCCTGGGCACGGGCTGCTGTGGGACCTGGTAGCCCCAAGCACAAGCAGGCACTGTGACACTGAGCCCAGCACACACATCTCCAGCTCACAGTGCCCAAACCCAAAAGGTGAACCACTCCCCAACCCCAAATTTCCACACCTCCCTCTGCCATCGTCTCCACACAGTGCCATCAGCCTGAACACCCTCAGCACCAGCTGCAGCATAGACACACAATGCTGCAATTAAAATGCATCCTAGATAAGAGCGTAGCAATTAGCCAGCACCGGCAAGGAGCCAGCGCTAATGCACAGCATGGATTTCCTCATTACCAAACACAAACACAATCGATCCCACAGCACGGATAAATAGGTCAGGGGGGCTGGACGAAGGCTCCTTGGGTATCCTCCTGCCCTGAGGAAGGAGGGATCTGCTTGAGTCCAGGGTTGAACCTATCCCTGCAACGCAAGGTTGAGGGTGTTAATTTGCAGCAGAGGCTGTGATCGGTCAGAGCACAGAAGAGGCAATGGAGACAGGCGTTGGACAGGTTACCGAGGCAGCTCTATCCATCACTCTGTCCAGCCTGGCTCCTTGCTCAGAGAAACAGCTTCTGCAAGAGCACAAGCATTCCCTGAGATATGAAAATGCAGAGACCAGTATTATCGAGTCCCAGAAGATGAAGGAACCCCAAATATCCAACTTTACAAAAAGTGTTGTTTGCTTTACGGCTGCTCTCCTCACTCACCTGCAAAGGCTTTGGAGATCCGCTCCTTCTTCCATTCCCAGGGCTGGTCATATTCCTCTGGCGGCCGCTCATCATCCTCGGGCAGCCGGGACTCCCTGGGCCTGGGGCAAGCTGAGCAGTCACTGTCCATGTCCAGCACAGGCTCATAGGGAGTGTCATAGAGGTGCAGGGGCCGGGCTGGAGCTTCCCGTAAGCCTTTCTGGCGGATCTCTATCCAGAGCAGAGGGAAAAGACCATGAGCCTGCTGCCCAACACAGCCATGGTCCCCCAAATGGTGCTGGATGACAGGGATCAATGTCACCATCAATGTCATCAATGTGGTAAAATGGGGTAGGGAGCATCAGTAGAGGAGGAGACAGCGAGCAGCTGGCAGGAGCAGGAGAGCTCCTCAGCAGCACCAAGATCCCCACAGTCCCACACCCCCACTCCTGGACAGCCTGGCAAAACGGGGTCCATGGGGATAGAGTACCCTGAGCCTGATTTCCTACAAGCAGTGAGGCTGGGTTTCTCCCCTGGACACCCAGAGTGGTTGGTTTAATAAAATGCCCTTCCCTGAAGCAAAACAAGGTCTCTCCCACAGGCACAAGCACTCTCTCCACTGCTTACTGGATTTTCCAAGAAATATAATGGACTACTTCTAAAAGCCACATGAGCTTTCCAGAAACCACTTACTCCAGGAAAACCACAGAGCTGCAAAGCAGAGCCAGAGCCAGCATGGTGACCCTGAGCACTGCCTTCAGGAGCACATGCTCCCAGCTCACCAGCTTTCCAGCCCCTAGACAGGCACACTGGGGGCCCTGCTGCTGCAGCAGACACAGCATGTTCTGGTCCAGTCCTAACTGAATTAAATAGCTCCCACATCCATCTTAGTTTTAAGCCAGATGCATGGAATGTCAGGTCTCTTCTGGCTCAACCTGGCAACTGGGGTCCTGGGGGACAGCATCGCAGGGAGAGATGTGCCTGTAGTGCTCAGACAGTCTTTGCATTCTCCTGCAAACCCAGCACACAAGGACAAAGCTGGGAAAATTTGCCTGCCAGCAGAACCATCACCAAGGTTTGCCTTATGTGGGGGAGCTGATGCTGTCACAGGCTGCAAGGAACAGAGTCCAGTGGCCATCAAACTCAGGGACCAGAGGTGTAAAGAGTGGCCTTTGCGTGATGCCTTCCACCTTACCAGCCATCATCTTCTGGGCTTCATATGGCTCCATATATCCATCATTCTCCATCACCTTCTCCAGCCCTGCCTGGCTACCTGCCACCTGTGCCGCATCAAAGGGATCAGCATAGTCCTCCAGAACAGCCAGCTGGAAAAGGGGAAGAATAGGAAAAGGGTTAAGGCACTCTCTGCCTTTATTGGGAGGTGGAAGGCAGAGCTCACCATGAGCTCCTCCAGCAGCAGCCAGAGTGACCACTGAGAACCCAAACCCACACCGTGGCAGCCCTGCAGAGCCCTGCAGGCAGCTGACAGCTTTCCAGGCACCGGCACTCGGCCGTGGAAATGCTCCAGCCTTTGTCCTGAAAGCTGAGATGGAGCCAAGCAGAGCAGAAGGCAGCTCTGCCCCTCCCTCACCATCAGGCCCCAATTGCCAGCACCCACATACATGCCCTGGCCCGGTCCCCAGCCCAGCACAGGGCTGCCAGCAGTGCTGTACCCCTCCATGGCACACAGATGCTCTCCTGCAGACAGCCACATTTCCTTTCCCAAGGTAGACAAGGGGCACAGATCCCAAAACCAGGGTGTCAGCTGGCACTGGCACAACTAGGAACTCACTGGTTATTTTCCAGGGCTCCTGTGCACTCATTCGAAGAGCTTTTCTAACAAAAGGGCTAAGAATAGTCTGTGGCTTCCTTTCCATTCCTTCCCAGGCCTCCACAGCATCCCCAGACACATCCTAAGTTAAGTATGACAAGATAGAACCTTCCTCCAGGAAGCCAAACCAGGAGCTTCTCACGTGCCATGTCACAGGGTCAGCACTAAATTCCTGAGATTTGTGCTTATTAGTGAAAAGGAGAGGATCCTGCAGTAGGATATGGGGCATGTCCCAGAGCTCAACCCCCTCCAGCACTGGAGCCACATGCCTGCTCTAGCATCTCAGCAGCCTCCCAGTCAGAGCACCCCATCACATGACCCTGCAGTCCTCAAGAAGCCTGGAGCTGTACATCCCACCTCCAGCCCCAAAGCCTGCTCCCAAAGTGCGGCCAGGCAATATTTCCAGCAGCAATCAAGCGTACCCAAGCACCTTAGCAGGGTCTGCTCACCTACCAGGACGCAAACCCCCTGAGCCTGGGGGGATTTGCTACCACAAAATGGGCTCTGCAGATGTCCCACAGCAAGGACCAAATGTCCCAAGCATGATGTGGCAGCTGCCTAATCCCACCTGGTGCCAGGCTCCATCTTCACCACTATGCTGCCCTGCTCCTGGACAGCCACAGAGACCATGTCTGCTCACACATTCCTCTGCAGTTCCAATAATCAGCTTAAAACAAAAGATTTCTCCCTCCTTCCTGCGCAGAATGCCCAACAATAGCTTGTGACAGAAAACCCAGCAGGAAAAGGGAACAGGAACTGGAACTGTAAACACCTCCATGCAGCCCTAAGACTTGGCACCCCTGTGAGCTACATGAGGCACACGGCTCTCTCTGCCTGGCTCACCACCTCCTCCCTAAATGTCCCAGCTCCTTGGGCAGCCGATGCATGGGGAACAGGGTCAGCTCTCCAAGCCTGGTCCCTCCATGCCAGGGCATGAGCAAGTAGCTGATCATCCCCAGACCACATCCCAGCTGCCCCACAGGAGTAGAACAGGGCTCAGACATGGGAGCTGCGGAGGCTCTCACCCCTCAGCAAGGCAGCAGAGGACAGATGGTGTCAGAGTACTGGCTCCACCCCAGGCAGGGGCAGTGAGCCAGGACAGGGCTCAGGAGCAGCCAGCCCCAGCTCTGCAGGGGGAGACAGGCAATCTGCTCTCAGCTCTGTCATCCGAGGGGTGGCACAGCATCACTCATGCCCTGTCAAGCACTGGGGACACGAAGGAGCAGTGCTGAGCCCAGGGGGCTGCAGCAGGGTGAAATTCCCCAGGGGAAATGCAAGTCACTGGTGACTTTCACAGCTGCTTGGTCAAACAGGACCTGCTTCCCACTGCTGTCTGAGAGATCTCAGTGAAGCTGCTCCAAACAGCCAGGGCATCCCATGGCCTGTCCCATGCCTCAAAAGCTGCAGAGGCTCTTGCTGCACCTCAACACCTGCAGAGCACAGCCCTGTGACAGCAGCAGCATCTTCACACATGTGCTCAAGACAATGGAGGCATGGGCATGCCAGCAGCGTCCCTACACACACAAATGTACCAGCTCAACAGCCAAGGTAGGTGAATGGGCTGCACCATGTCCTATGCTAACTCTTAGCAGAGCTCTCATGGCTCCAAGCATGCTGGGGGGCTGTGAAATGCAGTTTGCTGACCCTCCTGGGGTTAGCTGTCTGTTCCTCAGGCCCCAGGCCCAACCTGACCACACTCACCACTGCCATGAACCACATTTCCTAGACAGGCACAGACCTATCTTGCTGCTGATGCCAGGACCCTCCCTCTGCACCATACATACACAGCAGCTTCAGACAGGGCCAGGAGGCTAACCTGCATGCAGTGGTCACTGTCATAGAATCATTAAGGTTGGAAAAGACCTCCAAGATCATCAAACCCAACCTTATTTCCAAATGTATTTCCTCGTGTTTAGGTTTGGCTTCCTAGGCAGGAATGCATGAGTTCCAGCAGACTCACAGAGTGGTCCCCACACAGATGCTTCCAGGTCTAGGAAGCAGAGGATGGTGGAGAATCCCAAGAGGTCTCTGTCAAGACCCCTAAAACTGGGTATTTTGTCTGCAGAAGTTTGCAGAGGCATTCAGAAGAGATTAGATGGGCTTTGTTGGCAGAGGATGTGGTTTGCTGGTTCAGCTTGGACCCAGAGCAAATAGCTCTGATTAGAGGTAAGCTGCTTGGGTTTGGGGGGAATTTGCCACACTGGTTTGCTTCTCCACTGCCTCAAGGATGCCACTTCATAGGAGCAAGGTCTCCCAGATGTAGAGTGATGAGAACATAAATCCATTTGTTTTTTAAATGGTAGATATTACAGCGGAGAGAGAGCCACACAAAAGGTGGGAAGGCAATTACTGCCTCCAGGAGCATCACAACCTCAGGATGCACAAGCAAGCCCACGAGAATGGTGCCTCAAGCCCCAAGACTGAGAGGCTGGAGGCTCTAGCCAGTGCCAGGAATGGGGCAAACAGCAAGGATCATGCAATTACTGGGCACATCCTAATGCCCTTGCACATGGGCCGTATTACGGTTGCCCAGGAAACTGAATCTCTGACATTTCCTAATCTGAGTACTGGACTTTATGAGCCATGCAGGGCTCTCAGCAGCAGCCACAGGGCAAACGGCTGCTCCCAAGAGCAGGAGGGGGCCACAGCTGCTGGCAGGGCAGCTCCCAGGGGTGCCCTAAGCCCCCCCACTTTGGTCCAAGGCCAGGCATTTCCATGCTTTGCTCATGTTCCATGATCCTGAGGGAGCTGCTCGCTGCCTGCCGATCCCACCACACGGCTGTGGAGGCATCGCCTGCCTGTACATAGAACAAGCTTTGCTCGATTTGAAATAATCTGGGTGCAAAGCAAAAGCCTGACATGCAAAGCCACCATCTCAGGGCAGCTCTTGGTCCTTCAGGGAGCAGCCAAGCACCACTGGCACCTGGACACATCCTGCCTGAGCAGGAGTGTTTTTCACATGTTTATCTGCCACAGCAATGCACACCCAGATCCCTGCTGCACAACTGAGGCTGATCTCCCTCTATTATACATGCCAACAATAAGGGGAAAAAGGAAAATAAAAACAAAATTAATGCAAAGAACCAAATCATCACTGGATTCTCACAGTCAAACGGCTTTTATGCTGCCCACCAGTGAAGGTGACAGATCACAGCTCTTCAAGACCATTCACAGTTCAGACACCAAAATCCCAGGGCAGAGCTGGGGTTCTTTGTCCCATCTTGCCCAGAAATATTCTACCTGCCACTACCTTCTGCCACAACAAGATGTTCCACTCTACACAGAGGTTTGCAGAGGATTCCTGGGGAGATCCTCCACCTTAAAAATGAGTTCCCCACCCTGGAGGTAAAGCACATTTGGTGTCTCCTCAGAAGATTGGATAAATTGAGCATACTCTGTCAGGTGCAAGATTCCTCCAGTTTTACGCATCTGGCAGTTCAGCTTCTGTCAGACACTGAAGCCAAACCCAAAAGCAAACACAGTGCTGACCTTCCAAGAAGGGTCTGGTGCACGGCCCACAGGGACAGCTGGGCTGGGCAGGGAGCCTAGGGCTGCAGCCGTGGCACAGGAGGAGGGCACGCAGGACCAGCAGCACAGCATCGGCACCGCGTAAGATGACTCAGTTCGAGGAGGCTCTCGCAGGAAAGACACACACCCAAGAGCTTCCTGACCGGCTGTTCCCACACCCTGCAGCACCGACCCTGCGCTCCCAGCAAGGACAGCAGCGACTGCTCTCGGTGGGCACAGGACAAAGATGTCCTCAGGCAGATCCCCAAGCCCATCCTCAAGCATGCCCTGGGTGCAGGCAGTAGCAGGTCCCTCACTGCATCTCTCCCCACTGCATCCCAGTGGCGTTGCTTCTTGTGCCTAATCCAAACGCAGCAGGGAAGACACTTCCAGAGTATCCACCTGGCTCAGGTGAACGGCACAGGGCCAGTCCATTGGCCACTGCTGTGGGGAAAGGCCTGGCACACCAAGCAGACTGAGGAGGACGTGTGCTGTCCACACCATTTCCAGCAGAGTTTGGAAAGCAGCACAAGCCACTGCAGAGCTCGCTCCAATGCATCCCCACAGGATGCTGCAGATCCCACAGAAGGTGCAAAGATGTGACAGCTCGTGCTACAGTAGCAAAGCATCGTGCAGCCCAGGCAGGAAGGATTCCTGTACCAAGATGTTCCTGCCCTTTCCATTCTCCAGAACAAGCACGACAGCTACAGCAGGCACAGGGTGCCCAGGGAACATAGTCAGCCCCTAGCCACAACAAACCACATGGTCTCAGCCAAACCACACAATCAGGAAGCAGTGACTGCTCTTTCCACTTGTCTCCATCCTAATCATCCCCACTTGGAAGGGCTGCATATTTTACTAGAGTGATTTTCCCCATCAGTCCTTAACAAAAACCCTCACTGCTCCAGCAGCTTTGTCTGTACACAAATTTTACTTCTCCTTTAATCTCCAGCATCACTACAACCCAAGGGATCTGCAGCCTCAGTTCCTGCAGCAGGTAGGGAACAGTGCCCACAGCCTTTTCCTAAATCTGTGAGCACTGAGCCCCCTGCACAACCATCATTTAACAGAGGAGGCTCCAGTATCCCTTCCCTGTTCCAGGACAGCTTGGCACCACCAAGAGCAAGGGTCACAAGCAGAAGCAAAGGTCCCCCAGCAGGCACTTCCATCCTCCTGTACCACCTTCGGGAAGAGCCACCATGATGTTGGAGCAGCTGGGGAACCCTCCCACTGCTCAGCCCAGTAGATGAGAGCTGCAAAAGGCTTTTCAGCCCAACACAGTTGCTCTACATGGTGGAAACTCCCTGGCTCCTCCAGGAAAACTGTATTAATGGACAGCTGCAAGCACTATCAAATATTTCCACTTTTAGTCTGGTTTCGCCCAGGCTCTGGAGCTCTGTGTCCATCACATACCAGGGCCCTAAAGAATTAGAAGTCTCCTCCCTACAGTGGCATGCAGGAGACCATCAGTAATCTAACCACTGCCTATCTGGGAAAAATGAAGGGTCTTCAGCCTAGCGTGGTTTGAGCACAGTTTCCCCGAATGTATCCCAGCTTCTGACTTTTCTCCAAACTTCTCAGATTCTCCCCAGCCTTTGGATTCCCAAACAGCCTGGCTGTACCTGTCAGCAGTCCCTGCTTCCCACAGGTCTGGCTCAGCCCTTCGCACATCACAGCCCGAGTCCACACGCTCCTGCTCTGATCCTGCAACACACGTTCCAGAGGAAAAAACATCCAAACTGCTTTAGCAAACCACAGCACCACGGTGGCACCTCTGGTCCCTACTACCAGTGCCACCCTCCTCATCCCTCTCTGCTGCCTGCAGCTGCCAGTTTATCCAGCTCAAAAGGGGAGCTCTGCTGGCCCACTCGAGAAATCTCCCAAAAGCGATTAGTCAGTACAGGCAACTTCCCAAGATCTACCAGCAACAAGTTTTTCTATCTGCTTAAAACACTCTCTAGCAGATTTTTCCCGGTGCTCATTTCATTGTGCCGCCCGGCAGTGCCAGGACCACGGATGGCATCACTGACTGTATCCGCGATTTCCTCCGCCAGCCAGATCTGCAATCCCGTCGAGTTCGCCTGACAAGCCCCGTCTTGCAGGCGGCAGCGCTAGCGGGCACTAATTACCCCCTCCTGCCTTTATTTGCGCAGTCCCCGCATCAGCCTCTCCTCCAAGAGGGAGGCCGGCACCAACGGCCGCAGCCCCGGTTGGGCTTATCCTCCACCAGGTCCCGGTGCCACTCAGAGCCCGGCTCCCCATGGGGAGCTTCTGCCCAGCTCCTACCTCTCACCGGGGATGTTTCTCGCCTCCTTGCCAGCACCGGCAGCTCCAGGCTCTGCTCTCAACCCTGGAGAAGCCGGCGCGGGGGGGCGGCAGACAAAGAGGCGCTGAGGCTCCCTGACAAAGCAGCGCGGCATCTCTGGGGGTCCGGCCGCCGCCGCTGGCACGGGCAGCCCGGGCAAGCGGGCAGAGGGAGATCTGCCAGGCACGGAGCGGTGGGAGGCCCAGGGCCACCGGCCCCAGCGTCGGAGGGCACCGCAGACAGTCCTGTGCTCCTCTGCGAGCGCGCTTCCCGCGGGGGATCATACCTGCCTCCCGCGGGAGCCGGAGGAGAAGCCGGGGCCGCCCCCGTTCCCGCTGACGTGTGCCCGGCATGTCGGTGCTGCCGGGGCACAGGGGGAACGCGACGCGGGAGCCCCGTGGAGCCTGGCCGTGCCCACCTCGGTGCTCGAGGATCCTAACCCTGCTCCTCACTGCGGGTGCCAACAGTCTGGCGGGACCACCGAGGCCAGCTCCGTGACCGAGGCGCTCAGGCTCCACCTGCCCCTAGGGTCCTGGTCCTGCTCCTCACGGCAGGGGCCGAGGCTCCAGCGCGGTCACTCGGGACATCGCAAGTGGCGGCATACCGCGGGGAGAGCACGGGGGCCCGTGTCCGGTCACTCACCTCCTGCGGCGGCTCGTCGGGCGGTTCGGGACCGGCCGGGGGCGAGCTGGGGGGGGCCGGCACCGG
>VZRH01002255.1:2151684-2162428 GCA_013397555.1 Urocynchramus pylzowi
CGCCGCTCCGGGCCGCCCCGCGCTCTCGGGCGGTGTGGGCTCCCTCCCGGCGGGCACGGGCCCGATCCGGCCCCGGCGCTGCCCCCAGCCATCCCGGAGCGCCCTCCGGCAGCGGGGGAAAGGCCACCGGGACGGCAGCCGGCAGGCAGGGCAGTGAAGGGTCCCTCATGGGATCACAGAACGCCCTGAGCTGGAAGGAGCCCACGGGGGTCATCCAGTCGAGCTCCTCGGTGCAAACCCGCTGCCTCGGAGGAGTTTGGTGGGAGCAGCCCCGTGCGGGACCCCCGGAGCAGTTCTCTCCAGGGAGACACTGATACACAAGGCTGGCGCTGTGCACCGCCGCAAGAAACACTGCGGGAGGGGGTGAGCAGGGACGAGGCAGGGAAGTACTTGGGAAGAACGCTGAGCTCAAGCTGCATGCGCAGAGACATTGGTGTGAGCGTGCAGGGCTGATCCCAGCACAGGGGCTGGAGGACATCCCCTGGGATGCAGCGGGAATGTGGCACTGGGAGCAGTGTGTTGGAGCATGGCAGCAGAGCCCGAGGCCGTTGCAGCAACAAAAAGCGTGCTAACACGCATTCTGACCGCTCCCCCGGGACACAGCCATCACCAGCCAGCAGCCTTCTCTGCTCACCCGCCACCGAGACCATCTCCCCATGCTCTCCGATGCCCCAGCAGCCTCGTCTCCCTGTCTCTCTCTCCCTGCCCCCCCAAATCCTTCACATCCCTTCCTAAATACACACCATCACCCAAACCTGCTTCCATGCTCACAGGCTGAATCCCTTGAAGGCCATGAAGAAAGAAAAGGGCCAGATGCTCCAAGAGCGGGACCCCCACAGAGGTCCCACTACAAGCTTTGAAGCTTGCAGAGGCATCCAGTGAGCAGGGACAGATGTCACAGTGTGTCCCTGCATGTGCTCACACCATGAGCCATGGTCCTGCACAGTGTGGGGACAGATGCTGGGATCTTGCTGTCAGGGTGCCTAGCTGGGGAGAGAAGTTTCTCATGGTGACCTCCTTCCTACCAGCCCCGTGCAGGAGGGAGAGTGAGGATGGGGCTGCCAAGGAACTGAGCTTCCTGTGCCAGCCTGGCACGGTACATGCCCAACATGTGCCCAGGGAGCCCACTGAGTCACAGATTTCCTGCTTCCTTGAGCACACTCCTGCTTGAGAAACTAATCCAGATTTGCCAAGTCCAACTGGACACCAAGGAGCTTCCTCCAAAGGGAGAAGACAGCCATGAAACCCAGAAAACAGCGCTGGAAATTTCAAAGCATGGGGATTGCAAGATGCAAAAGGCAGCAGGAGAAAAAGCATCTGTGAGGAACAAAGTGATTGCCAGGCAGCGTTTGCAGCAGTCTAGCAGCAGACCTCACTCCCGGGCTCTCACATGGAGATGAAGAGACTTATTGAAATGCAGAAAAGACAGAGATTCTCAATACATTTGCTTGTCCAGCATTTGGAAGGAAGCAGGGCTAATGGCACTTCAGATTGAAAGCACTTCCATCCTCTATTAGTAACCAAGGAGGATGTTCAGCAACAGCTGTAGGAGATGGCTCTTGTTAAATCCTCAGGCCTGGAAAACACACGCTCAGTGTCTCCAGAGAGGGGACTGAGGAGGGATCTAGCTTTGTGGTGGTGTTTGGTTTTTTAAAATACTACCATATTAGAGGAATTGCACAGATTCTTCCTTCTTATCCAGTCCTGGCAAATCCCTCACATCACTCCCTCCTTGGAGAGGCAGCTGTGCTGGGGCTGTGCTGGGATTTGACAAAGGTCTGTGGTCCGTGCCCATGTAGGACCCCAGCACCTCCTCACCATTTGCTGGGCCTGTTTCTCTTCCAGATTGGCCAAATGTAGCCCTGTTTTTGATCTGTGCCTCTGAGGCATCACCTTCTCACCTCAGGCTTCAGCAGAGCTTGGAGGGGAATCAAAGTCCCTGGACTCACCTGAGCCCTCAGATTTGAGCGTCCCCTGGATATTGGCTTCCCCTTGGCCAGACCACCCAGGCAGCCACACAGGCAGCAGGTGAAGAGGACACAGCTGAGGTGAGAGCCCCTTGGAGACTCCTTTGTGCTTGGGGAGCTTTAAGGGGTCTCCAGAAGGAGACCAAATGACCTTACCACCTGCATGGCTTGACACAGGCACAGGCTGCTCATACTCTTCTCTGCAGTCATGATGAGAGGCTGGTGACATCGCTCTGTTCACAGTGGTTCACTTCAGGTTTGGAGGAGCAGTGGCAGATTTCTACATTCCCACCACCAAAGCCAGAATCTGTCTGCAGCTCGTGCTGCTGCAGTCCCAAGTGTTTACACGCTCCATACCTTATTCCTGTCGGGACCCAGGTTTGATGCCTGTGCTGCAGAGACTGACCCCGACACCACAACGGTGGCTGTGATGCCACTCTGCCTGCGAGTCACCGCGGCTCACGGTGACAGATGGCTGTCACGGAGTGTTGAGGGTGTAGGGACTGGCAGGGGACGCGGGGTGGGACTGGCAGACGGGAGAGGATGAGGAAG
Organism: Urocynchramus pylzowi; assembly: GCA_013397555.1. Taxonomy (NCBI): domain Eukaryota; kingdom Metazoa; phylum Chordata; class Aves; order Passeriformes; family Fringillidae; genus Urocynchramus; species Urocynchramus pylzowi. The sequence goes on from VZRH01002255.1 coordinate 2,154,204, forward strand.
CACAGGCTGCACCACTTGTGTGCCAGACTCCACATTTTAGCTTCTCTCTCACGCAGCTGCAGCGGGAGGCATCCCCAGGTAGGATGTGCAGCCCTGGGGGCTGCCTGCTGGGATTTGCCTGCTGCTGGCACTGTCTGCAGCCCATGGAGCCCCCAGGAGGGAGGGAAGGATGGCTATGGAGCCGTTTGCACACAGTCCTCAGATAGGCAGAGGACAACCCACGGCTGTGCAGAAGTGATTTGTGGTTCACTCTGAGGAACCACAGGAACAGGGGAGGCAGAAGGGCTTTCTGCAGTTGTGTGCAAGGATGCAGGACTGGTCCTCTGCAGTTGAATCTCTGCTCCCACCCTCTTCTCCACCTCTGAAGGGTCCAGGAGCTCTTTGCCAACATCTCTGGGCTGGTGCTCACAACATTGCCCTTCCTCTTACCAAAGGAGCTGCTTGCCTGGGTAAATCCAGACAGGTCAGAGCACGCACCAGGAAGAAAAATCCAGGCAATGTCTTCCGGGCTCCTGCCAGCCCAGCGGAGAGCTGTGTGCATCCTCAGCCCTCATCCATCCTTCGGGGCCTGAGGAGCTGCTTCAGCTGCCTGAAGTGGTCCTGGAGCTCACCCCCAGCTGGGAACAAGAGCCCTGTTTGGCAGCTGGCCCAAGAACAGCACCCAGCACCTTCCCTGGGCTGAGGAGGGATCGTGCCAGGTCTTCATGGCAAACCTTCCCCTCCAGTTTAACCTTGGGTGGTGCGGACACAGCCCAGCGTCCCCCGGGCAGCAGCATCCGGTGACTCAGAGGAGAAGGTCTCTGCCCCTGCACACTCCCGGGTGACTCACCCCCAGGTACTGTGGGGGCTGAATCTGACACTTGCCCACGTGTCACTTGAGTCAGGTGCTGGGTCGACTCTTTCCCCTGATGCCAGCATCGACCCTGGCTTGCAGGGAAGCCTGCAGCTCCTTGAATCTCCAGGTACTTCTTCCACAGCTTCAAACAAAAGCTATTTGCATGAGCTTTAGAGTGCCTCTGTGCCTGCTCCTTCCCGGGAGCAACCCACATCCACCCCATTGTGCAGCACAGCAGGGACCAAGAGGATGTCACATCTGCTGGGTGACAGCCGAACCAACTCCGGGGTCTGGGTACAGCAGGGGACATGAGGACTGGAAGGTGGCAACTGTGACACCAGAATTGCTTCCTGGGAGGCAGCCAGGGAGTCCCAGGCTGATAAATGACACATCTGTTCTCTGCAAATGAACAAAAATTGGCATACGGAGGTGGAAACTGGCATCGTTAGGGAACAGATGGATAAATATGACATATTGGGGAAGAGTGGATACAGCTCTCTTGCAGTGAATTTCTCTTTTCCACAGCTAGTGCTTTCTTGGAAAAAGCCAGCAGGTTCCTGAGGTGATCCAGCAGAAGCCCTTGCATTTCCACATGTGGATCTTTTGACAAGATGAGGTCAACAGCAAAATCTGCAATAATATTGAATTATTCTGGAAATTGTGGATGCATGCTAAGCATTGCATGAGGACTTTGAGAGGCTTAGGAAGCTGGCAGTAAAATGAGACAAAAGCCAGTGTTAGGGAAGTGACACACATGGGGAAACCAAGCCCAGGCTCTTGTCCAAAGTGATGGGTTCTGAGATTGGGAGCTCTGACAGTCTGTGAAACTGTCCCCTCAGCACTCAGCAGAAGTCAAAACCTCAAAGACTCTCTGTCAAGCTGATAGGAAGGGTCAGGGAAAAGGAGAGCTGAAATCAGAGATATCACTATTCCCTAGCCAGTCCCAGTCTACATGCATTTCTGGTCCCCCTATTCCAAGGATACAGCAGAGCTGGAAAATATGCACAGAAGGGCAACAGAAAGATCCAAGGTCTCTGCACTTGGGGTCCCTGAAGGACCAGGGCTCTTTGGCATGGGAAAGAGACAGCTGGGATCACAGAGCAGAGATCTGCACAGCTGGGGGTGGTGGGAGAGGCTGAAACAACAGTGATGACACAAGGAGGAGACTCGGCACACAGTAGCCCTCCCTGCCAGGGGCTGCTGCAGATGCTACGTGGTTTAGGAACAAGACCACACAAATCCACAGGAAAAAAAAAATCCATAAACACATATTAAATACAAGGACCAGCACAAAGGAGACTTGAGAGATTTTAGAGGCAGGGATTGTGTCCAGGGGCAGTGTTGCTACACATTTGCACCAGGGAACCATCAAAGCCTGGGCAGGATATGCACAAAGCATGTGTCTTTACCCAACGGAGCAAATTTCTGCAGGCACTTTTTGCAGCTCTCCAGCCTTTCTGTAAAAAAAAAATTGTTATGCAGTTTATAGTATAACTGAGGCAATGCTAATTGACCAACAGAAGAGGTGACAACTTGCTGAAAGACATCTGCCAGCTTGGAGCCAGATCCATCGGTCATCACCTCAGCCGGGCCGAGCCTGGTCCCTGCCTCTGCTCTCTGCACTGGCAGCCTCTGCACATCAGGACCCCGAGTGTCACAGCTGCCCTGTATGTGGTCCATCATCTCATTAACACTTTGGCAGGCGTGGAGAGCACTGGGGAACTTCATTTCCACAGGTTCAGGTGCAGCATCCTGGAGACAGGTCAGTGAGAGAGCTGGGTGACAAGAGAGGAGAGAAAAATGACTGCAGGACTGACACCCAGAGGGCAAGAAACACCTCTTTCACTGACAAATGCAAGCTTTGAGGGAAATTTCCAAACAGCCGTTATGTAAACTCTCTGACGTTATTTTTTCTTTTTTGCTAAATCAATTTGTGTGGGCTCAAGTCCCAGAGAACTGAATTCTCCCCACTCAGCTCCTGTGGGGACAGGGGAACCAAGACACAGGAGCTTTCCTGTAACAAAACCAGGATCATGACAGGAAAACCTCATGACAGATGCTGGCTTGGTGGCAACAGCTCTATTATATCATGCAAATTGCATGGCCTCATCCAGCCACCCGCTTCCACACTCTGACAGCCAGGTGGATGCTCTTGGGGCTTCAACCATAGCACAAATTCACTCCCTTCATTGCTGGCCCTCTGTTTTTTGGGTTTTATTTGCTCCTGCCAAAGGATTTGATCCTGCAAGGGCAAACCAGCGTCCAGCTGGGATAAAATGCCTGAATCCCTCTTCTGAATGAATGAAGGAAACGGGACCAGCTGCGAGAGCATGGATCTGAACTCAATAGCAAGTGGTAAAGTGGAATTGATTGGAGCTGCCTGCCCTCATCGATCTGAGGCTGAGCAAACTAAGGAGCTGGAGCATTTGCAGCTCAATCAGAGCAGTGTGCTGGTGGGGGCCTGTGCTGTGGGGCTGGCAGGGGACCTGAGTGCCCCGGGAAGGGGTTAATGGTGGGTTTGATTAATCCAGCTGCAACAGCCATGCTCACACAGCTGGGTCCTTCTCCAGACAGCTTTATGTTGCCTGTGGGCAACACCCACCCTGGTATCCCCTTATATCTCTTAATAGGGCTGTCATCAGCTGTCAGGAAGATGGGCTCAGTGCACAAGAGCAAAACAGTGGCCATTGCTCCCACAGAGAGGGGATCAATTGCAATTGCCACCAGCCCAATTTCTCTAAAAGGACTGAGAGGCAGAAAATGAAGGTGAATTCAGAGATGAGTGCAAGAAGTGGAGAGGTGAGGGCTGGCAGGCTGCCTGGCAGCTCATGGTGGCCTGTTTTCTGCCCACTCAGCAGCACAAACCTGGGTTAAGAGGTGGCTGTGGCAGGCCATAAATCCCTGCAGCGGGAGGAGGCTCCTGCTGTGCACAGACAAAGGCAGAGTGAGAGCTGGGGCTGGCAGCTGGAATCAGGCAGGGCACACACAGACACGTGGCAGCATTTATTTAGGGCTGCAGGATGCTGGTTCTCCCCTGGGACACTTTCTTCACATTCCATCTTCAGCTGGATGCTGGACACACAAGGAAAGAGCTCAAGAGGTTGCTCTGGGCTGTGCTCCCTGGGTTTTGGACAGGACAGCTTTGATAAATCCCTGCTCCATACATTTTGGGTACCATTTTCTTTGATTTCTCAGTGTTGGAGCCAGACAAGGCAGGGACAACTTCCACTAGACCAGGTTGCTCCAAGACCTGTCCAGCCTGGCCTGGAACACTTCCTGGGATGAGCCAGCCACAGCTGCTCTGGGCAACCTGTGCCAGGATCTCAACACCCTCTCAGCCAAGAATTCCTTCCCAATATCCCATCTAACCCTGCCCTCTGGCAGAGGGAAGCCATTCCCCCTTGTGTAGTTACTCCAGGCCTTTGTCCAAAGTCCTTCTCCAGCTCTCTTGGAGTCCCTTTAGGCACTGGAAGGGGCTCTAAGGTCTCATTGGAGCCTTCTCTTCTCCAGGTTAAGCTCCCCACCTCTCCCATCCTGCCTCCAGAGCAGAGAGGCTCCAGCCCTCAGATCATCTTTGTGGCCCTAGAAGAGGATGGTGGGGACAGTATGAGGTCAGGTTGATTGTCTCCCAGTTCAGGTGTTTTGTTCTTCACTCCTAAAACCCACACAAACCTTCAGCCCTGGAACTTTTCCTTGCTCTTTCTCCAGCATCCAGCTCTGCCCCAGCAGTGCCTATGGGGATGGGAATATGGGGTGCTGGGCATGATGGTAGAGTTGCTCTGGTTTCCTTAGGAAAGAAGGTGGGATTTCCACAGCAGAGCCATTTCCAAGTTAGATTAATGGCCTCTGAATAGCCAGAGAGGACAGCATTGGCCTGCACCACTGCCCTTCCATCACCAGTAAAACACAGAGCACCTCCTCACAGCGCTGGCATCCTTCCTGCCTCCCCAGCACCAGCGCTGCTCCTGTGGCTGCTTTAGCAATCTGCAAGAAAAAGAGGAGGCAGTGGGGATTCCTCTGCCTTCCATCTGCCTTCCTGAGACTGGGGAAGGAGACCAGGGGCTGCCCCAGTGAGGGAACAGCTGGAGAGGCTGCTCGAGGGGCAGAGCAGCCGAGACAGCCATGCAGTGATGAATTGTGCTTGTCCCTCTGCCAGCTGCAAGATTTATATTTGTGCCACAGAGTGGCAACGGCTGGGCGCAGCAGCACTCTCCGGCTGGCTGCACTGGTGTTTGGACATTCCAGGCACCCTTAAATCCCACTGAACCCACAGGCATCAGAGGGTTCAGAGAAAAGAAATCGAGGGGCAGAGCATGGTGGGAAGAGCAGAGGAGCCTGCCTGGAGCAGCCATCCTGCCTGGGTGCTGAGCATCCTAAAGGGATCAGGTTACCCCGCAGACAGATGGGGCTCTCAGTGCTCCCACAAGCTCATCTCTTTTCCTTCATCCTGGCAGCTCCAAACCATCTGGACTAGGGCAGTTGGGGCCCTGACAACCAGGCAAGGTTTCCTTAGGAGTGTTAACATCCCAGTTCTGTTGGAGAGGTCAGCCTATGACAGAAAGTTGCTGGGACAGGCCACCACCGCCAGCGATGGGTGGCAGCAGTTTCTTGCCTCCTCCTTCTCATCCACACCCAGAACCTTATCTCTGGGTCCTTTTGCACCTCCCTGCTTACTTCCATGTTTGGCTGACTCTCCTGCATGGCTGCAGTGTTATCTCAACCATGCCTGTTCCAGCAGTTGAGGTCATTGTAATTCTGTCAACTTCTACATTCTAGAAACATCTGCCAAGAAGCCAAATTACAGGCCCCGCTGCCTCCTCCATGCCACCAAGGAGCCCACACTGTGTGCCCTGTGTGAGCAGTGCCCAGCATCCACCCACCCACCCAAACATGGGCTCTGCATCCTGCCAGGCCAAGAGCTGGGATAAAGGCCATGGTGACACCAGCCTCAGGGTCCCACTCTGCCTGCCCATGCAAATCCCCCAGGAGGAATCTCCTGGTCATCTTGTGTGCCACTGTAGGTTCTTTGTCCCTGCTAGCCATGGACAGCATGTCCTGCCAGAGCGTGTCCCACTATCTCCCGTGGGTCCCACCACAGTGTCCTGACCCAGCACAGCAGTTTCCAGACTAACATGGAGCTGGGCTTATCCCTTCACCAGGGACACAGCCCAGCTCATGGCATTGTGCCACTGTGGAGGAAGGCACAAGAGAGCAGGCACAGGGCTGCACAAGGACTTTTTCTCTTCACAAGCTCATGAGCTGGGATTCAGAGGTTGCAGTGATCCCACCTCTACACCTCAGCTACACCTGTCCTGCAGGTGTCTGTTGGCTGGATTTGTGTCCTTGGTGCAGTCAAGGGGATGATGATGGTATCAAACTCCTTGGGCATGGGAGGAGAACCACGTATCTCCTTCCAGTGTCGCTGCACCTACTTTGTTCCAGCATAAGGACACAGATGGGGACAGGGTTGGACACAGAGGAACAAAAGCAGTATCCCTGCAGCCCCATTAGAGACATGGACTGGGATCTCGGCATGGGGCCAAGAGAGGGAGAAGGGTGGGACTGGAGGACAGTAGCACGTGGGCACTCAGGTCATTCAGATACCCCTTCAGCATCTCCTGGTCAGCCAGTTTGACATGGGAGAGCATCTCCCACTGCAAAGGATCCCACCATTGCTGAGGGACCACTGGCACACACCAGCAAACTGCTGAGGACAGGATGAGGTGGGCACAGACAAAGGGAGGACACAAAAAACTATTCTGTCTTTCTCCACCACTCTGAGCTCTTTTGGGCCAGTTGAGAGCAAGGTGAGCTCAGAGTGGCAGGAGCAATTGCTTCACAGAGTAATCAAGGCACACAGGGCATTTCTCCAGTTTGCCCCAAGCCACAGTAAGACTGTTCTAGATTTAGGATTTTCCAGCTGCAGCAGATACACCAGGACGGATGGGGTGCAGGGACATGGCCAGCATGGTTGTAGGAGTCCCCTGCCACTCCCTGTACCCCCTCCCATGGGAGGTGCATGTGTGTGACAAGCAATGAGCTCATCCCATTTGAAGGAGCTGATGTTTCTATGACCAGCTCTTCAGAAAGAATGAGTCATGCTGCAATCACTCTAAAATATTTTATGTCGAGAAATCTTTTTGGTCACAGGTGTTTGGAATTCTTTGCATATCTGTGAAAATGAAAGAACCTTTAATACTGGGAACAGGAAAGCAGTGGTGAGAGCAGAGCCATTAGGTATTGATATGTGCTTGAGCAGGAGAAACAAGGAGTCCAGCACAGACTGATATTTGTTGCTGTTTCAGGGGCATAAAATCATTAGTCCCTCTCTTTTCTCCCATCCCTTTGAGTCCAGTCGTTCATTAATCCTGTGGTTGGGAGAAACTTTACTTTCTGAGAAATATGCCAGGGAGCGAGAGGTGAGGTTACAGCTCGGGGAATGGGGTTACCCTGGGATGCAGAGGGCTGGGATGAGGGGAAGGGTCAGGATCAGGGTCAGAGCAGGGAGCCGGCCCGAGGGCAGAGGATAAAGGTGAACGCCGCAGCTGGGGTCAGACACGGAGCGAGACTCGGGGCTGGGGCCACGGAGCGGGTGAGGGCCGTGAGAGCACCGGGGCACGGCCCGGGCTGGGATGACCGGGCGGGCGCTGGGCGAGGGCCCAGCCCGGGGCCCATCACCNCCCAGAGCCAGCCCCGCGTGTGCCGCGGGACACCCGGAGCCAGCCCCGCGTGTTGTGACACTGAGAGCACACCCAGAGCCAGCCCCGCGTGTTGCGGCCCTCACAGCTCACCCAGAGCCGGCCCCGCGTGTTGTGACACTGACGGCTCACCCACAGGCAGCCCCGCGTGTTGCGGCCCTCACAGCTCACCTACAGCCAGCCCCGCCCCGCCCCACGTCAGCGCGCTCAGCCCCAACAGCCGCCGCGCCGCGCCGCCCGCACAGAGCCCCGGTAGCGCGCCGTGATCGTATAGTGGTTAGTACTCTGCGTTGTGGCCGCAGCAACCTCGGTTCGAATCCGAGTCACGGCATCGCCCGGCGGTACCACGGCACACGGGCTCCACTTTTTGCCATTTTTCCCGGAACCGCTGCGTGCTGCCTATTTTTGTCACGTCGCGCCAAACATTTCATTTTTCTTGCTTTTTTTCTGGCGGTTGCCAGCGGGGCTGCGGGGCTGAGCTGGGCCCAGCGCGGGGGGTCCACGGGCCCGGGGAGAGGAGGAGAGGAGGGACTGAAAACAAGAAAATAACATAAAATGGAAAAAATAACATAAAAGTAGAAATAATAAATAAAATAATGAAATTAAATTTAAAAATAGACCAAAATAAGAGGAGAGGAGAGGAGAGGAGAGGAGAGGAGAGGAGAGGAGAAGATGAGAAAAAATAAAGAAAA
>VZRH01002255.1:2164771-2213228 GCA_013397555.1 Urocynchramus pylzowi
GGGACTGGCCGAGCCCGCAGGGAGAAGGCGCGGAGCTGGCACAGAGAGCGGTTTGTTTACGGGCAGCGTGTGGCACGTGGTGCCCTGAGTGCCCCGTGGTGTCATTAATCACCAAGGTCTGAACCGATTCCTGCCAACCCCGACTTGGCACCCTCGGAGCCACATCACCGCTCCCTGTGCAAACAAAGAGCGGGAGGTACCAGAGAGTGAACAAACCTGGGCATACGGTTCCCATCATCCCGCGTGAAAAGGTGTTTTCAGACACACAGTGCAAGGGGAGGTCTTTGTTGGCTTCCATCCCGTCCTTCTCGGGGACCAGGGGACGTGACTTCATGCCACTGAAGCTTTGGAGGCCACGTGTGCTCCACTCTGGTTTTCTTTGGGAAGCATTTCTCGGGGTGGGGTAAAAGTTTGATTTCTACTTTCAATATCTTTCCTCAAGGCTCGTTTTGCCAAGGGCTAAAGTCCCCCGGCTGACCTTTCTTTGGATGGCACGGTGTCCTGCAGGGCCACGCCGCTGGGCTTCCCGTGCAAGCCCTTCCCGGCAGCCGGGTGTGAGCCCCGGGAGGAGCCGGGGCGGCCCCGGCGCCGCAGCGCCCAGCCCAGCTCTTTGGACCGAGCTGTTAATGGGTAACCGGGACACGGGACCGGGAGCTGCGGGGCCGGCAGGGCCGGCGGGTGAGCGCCGGGGGACGGCGGGTGCCAGGGCGGGGGAGCCGTGGGGACAGGGAGGGCACGAGGCCAGCGGGGGTGTGAGAGCGGGGGGTGCGCGGACGCAGGGCAGGGGGTGCCGCGGCCACGCTGCTCCAGAGGCTGCAGGGGACACAGGAACAGGAGAGCGCGGGGACACAGGTATGCCGGGGGCACTGGGGGCACCCCTCCGCTCCCTCCCTCATCATCTGCCCGTCCATGTGTTCCCGCTCCCGAGGGGATGGCACCAATGAGACTGCACCAAAACAAGAGATTTTGGGGCTGGCAGGGTGTGGGACAAGGAGGGAGCATCAGCCCTGGGAGGCACCAAGCCTGAGACGGGGGCACAGCCAGGAACCTGGGGTGGTCCTGGAACTCCGTGAGATCCTGGAGGGGTCACTGGGACCAGATGGGTGCTGAGGAGTGTCCTTGGAGTGGCGGTGGACATGGGGAGGGGGGTCCTCTGATCTCTACCAGGGTCCTGGAGAGACATCCCTGAGCACCAGGAGCACCAGCGATGTTGGAGGCCCTGGAGGGGGCTGTGAGGTCCTGGGTTCCCACCATGGCCCTGGGTCCTGCCCTGCTGCTGAGGAGCCATGAACTCAGGGACACATGTGGCCAGGATGCCCCAGTGGTTCCCCATGGTGGCTCTCTTGGCCTGTTGAGCCCTGGGCACACCACCTTCAGCTGCCATGAGGTCTCACAATGAGGGGGATGTTCTCCAAAACTCCCCACCTTCACCTGTTGCATTTGGGGCTGTCTTTCCCTTCAGTGGGAAACTGCGAGAAACTGGTGACGACCTTGTGATCTCCTCCTTCTCCACACAGAGCTCTACAATTCTCCTCAAAGACAAGACAGCATCTTACTGCCTCTGTCCTCACACAGAAGTGCTTCTACAGCCGGTCACTGCCCTGCCTGCGACTCTCTGCTCTTCCCTCGTCCTTCTCCAGGTAGGGGAACCAGAAGGGTGTCCAAATGGGATGCTCCAAGGGTTCCTGCCTTGGCACAACACCGGTTCCTCTGGGTTTGCTGGACCAGTTCTCCTAGTATGATTCTCTTTTAGGACCAGTCCCTATGCAAACTACCAGTCATTCCTATCCCTTGTTCCTTCACTGTGTTAATTATCAGCATGAAGGGACCTTCTTCCTCATCTTACTTAGTTGTACCAAGACCTTTTGAGGATGAAGGATACTTTTTGAAAAATCCCTCTTGCAAAGGAGCTCACAGAGGGTGGTGGACACTGTCACCAACTCGGAGGACAAGTACCAGCACTCCCTGCTGCATACAGTCCTCTCCTATAATTCCTTGGAAGCACAGCAGAGTAAAGACCTCTCCAGAGTTACAGGAGAACAAGGAATTCAGCACACCAGCACCATGGCCTGAGAACCCCATAGGATGGTCCCTCAATGTGCTGGGGCAGGACCTGCTCTGAATACTGACTGCAAGGGGTGTTCTCCTCTCAGAGACCCAAAACTGAAATGCAGAGTGGGACATTTGAGCTTCCCAGAGGTGACCCCATCTTTCTCTTCCCAGCCAGCATCGGACCCTCCCAGTGCTGTTTCCCATATACACTGAAGCAAAGGACCTTCTGAAGATGGAAGGAAACCAGATAACCCTGGCCAGCCTTGACAAAGGCACAGATAACCCAGCTTTCAGCTTCGAGGTAAGTTCCCCTTCCCTTCCCTTCCCTTCCCTTCCCTTCCCATTGGAGTACAGGGTGCTCCAGTTCATGATGTTTTCCAGGGAGAGAACAGACACTATGAGGAATGTGGTGGTCCAAGCAGTGAGAACCAAGAGGAGAGAAGAAAAGGGAAAGGAAGAGTCTCCTCCTACTGCAGGTGGGATGATCTGCACAGATGTGTGAGCTCTGCCAGAGACAAACCTGATTTGGGAGCAGAGCAGGGTGGTGTTGAGGTGGGGGGTATCTGATGGCTCCATGTGGCCTTGTAGGGTGCCACTGGCAGGTCTCTGTCCCCACAGCAGGTGATGGTGACCGTGCTGGGGTTTCTCACCATGGCCCACCTGTGCCACCTCCTGCTGCTGGAAGTGCCCAGAGGGAGCCATGCTCGTGGCCTGGCTCTGGTGGGTTGGCTGCAGTTGGGTGGTTTGGCTTGTCCATCTTCTGCATCTCTCATGTCTCTGGCATGTGACTCTCCCCAGAAAGGCTCTGCAGCCGGCATCCAAGGCAAAGCATTTCTGCAAGGCTCATGCCAAGGTGTTGAGAAGAGTTGTCCTGGGGCTCCTTGGAGTAGGTGAGGACTTGCTGTCACTGACACTCCACGTTCCCGCCCCTTTGGCTGGCTGTGCCTCCAGACTCCGCTGATTGAGCGCTGTCAAGTGTGTGGAGGTTGTATCCACTCCCAGCAGCCTCACTGCCCCCTCCTCACCCCAACACTGCTGCCCAGTTCTACCTTCACCTCACTGTCCCCCTGCCCTTTCTCTACCTGCCCAAAGGGCTTACTAAGCCCCTTCTGCTCCCTGCTGGGGTCGTGCTTTTAAGGTCTCCTCACGCAAAGATGGGATCCTCAAGGGTGGCCAGGGAAGGACATCGGGAGGAAATGAACCTGGTGGTTGGCCCCAGTGAGTTATGAACCCCTGATCCTACAGCCCTGATGTTTCTGACTCCCAATGTGCCTTCTCCAGCCTACCTGTGCTACTTCATTGCGGCCTGTTACCTCAACTTCCAGCGAGCCCTTGCCTTGGTGGTCATAACTGCTGTGGTTGCCTTCTTCATCTGCTGGGAGATCTTCCAGAAGCACTGTGGGGCAAAGGTTCTGCTGCTCCTCCGCCCTGTTGGGAAGTGCTTCCAAAAGTCCTGGCCATGGCTGAAATGGTGAGTCAGGAGAAGGAAGGGCCAGATCCTTCCCAGCACCTGGGTTCCCTCCCATGGCTCTGCATGTGCCATGCTGGCACCTCACAAATGGCGAGCATGGCCCAGCCTGGGGACCACTTAAAAGCCATTGCAGAAATGTCTTGCTGTTCTGCCTCAGTAGTGATGGCTGTTCACACCCCTTGCGTGTGCCTGAGCCCCAGGTTCCTTCAGATACATGGACCTTACAGTGGCAATTCCATTACAATCAGCTCCTGCCCTTCATGAGCTTCTCTCCCTATGGGGACATCATCCTGCTGACACTCTGGGGTTTCCTCTGCAGGCTCCTGTGGGTGGCTCTCCTAGCAGGCCTGATTGTGTGGCTGGTTTTGGACACTGGCAGAAACCCAGAGCAGCTCATCTCATTAGGTGGCTTCTGCTTTTTGGTGCTGTTCCTGTTTGCCTGCTCCAAGCACCACGGTGCGGTACGTGTTCCAGGTGTGACTTGACCATCAGTCCCCTCGCAGGAGGTGGCCACCCAGCACTGGAGAACTTCATTCCCCCTGGCATCCCCTTCTCTGGAGGAAGCAGAAGCCCAGCAGAGCTGGGCAGAGCTGGTTGCAGCCTGGGGAGCTGAACTGGTTGGGTGGATAGACCCCAAAGCCACCTCACTGCTCTCCTTCCCGTTGCTCTCCTTCCCACTTCCCAACCCAGGGCTCCCCTGCATTGCCTCTGTCCTGTTTTCTGCCATGTCCCTCATAGGGTCAGACCCAGAAACCCAGCACCAGACCCACACCTGGGCTTCAGGTGCCTTGGGAGCCTTGGTCAGAAGTGATTGAAGTCCTGGTGGCTTCCAGCCCAAACTGCTGCAATGCATTGGGCAGTCCCTCCATCCTGCTCCTCCAAAGGGTTATTGAACAGACAGTTCCAGTCTAGCAGGTCTGTGCTACCAATCATCATAAGGTCTTTGTGCTTGTATCCTGGGTCAGCCTGGCAGGTTAAGTTCCAGCCAGTTCCAGAGTCTCACCAACTCATTTCTGGCTCTGTCACCAAACCATGTTTGTTGGTTTCTGTGACACTTCATCGGTCTCCCCATGATCTTCACCCCAGGGCATGTGTGGTGTTTGTCATGTGCTGCTGTTGCAGCAGCTGGAAACAAGAGGGGGAAGCCTGTAGGCCTTGAAAACATTTCAGCCCCTGTTCTGCTTTTTATCCCCTGTTCTGCTTTTTATCCCCAGGTGTCCTGGAGAGCCGTTTTCTGGGGTCTTGGTTTGGAGTTCTTACTCGGACTCTTTGTCCTCCGAACGACTCCTGGCACCCAAGCATTCCAGTGGCTGGGAGACCAGGTCCAGGTACTGCATCTACTCACCCCATCCTGTGCTTGTACCCTGAGATTAACAGGAAAAGCTGAGTGTGGCACAGGGAGGGGACACGGCAGGGATTGCATGTTTGGGACTGGAGGGAAGCCAATTCTTCCCTGGTTTTCTGCAGCAGCCCAGAGCCCTCGGTGTGCTCTCCCTTCCAGGCTGTAGCAGAGCCCTGTGGCTTTGGGACAGCCCACCAGTATCCCCATCTTATGTCTCAGGGGGTCATCCTCTGGTGTTCAGTGAAATGAGTTGTGGGACTGGGGGCACAGGCCCTCACGAGGCAGAATGAGGTATCAAGGAAGGACCTGATGGAGATCTCTGGCCTACAGTGCAACTTCTTCCCTTGCAGTACTTCCTGGGCTACACCACAGCTGGCTCCAGCTTTGTCTTTGGGAACACACTCATTGAAGAAGTCTTTGCCTTCCAGGTCAGTCAAGGAATGGGGCATGGGGAGGTTTTCTTCTGGTCTGCCTCTTTGCTGGGTCCTGGAGACCAGAGCTAAATGCAGCCAGATCTGCTGTGGCAGAGCTCAACCATCTCAGAGATGGATCTCCCTCAGCTGTGTACCCACCTGTGGACTTCCTCAGTGCCATGGAGGATTTGCACTGGTCCCTGGCCCTCCTGCCAGCCTGGCTGAGTGTTGTGGCACCCCAGTAGTGTGGGCTGGCCGTGCAGTACCACACCATGCCCAGCCTGGTGCCCACGGCTGCTGGGATGTGTGGCTCTGCTCTCCTTTAACCCTGTGCCTTGCCTGCAGACTCTGCCCATCATTGTTTTCTTCAGCTGTGTGATGTCCATCCTCTACTACCTCGGTGTCATGCAGTGGCTTATTCTCAAGGTAGGGCCTCACTCCTTGGTCTGGGATGGCAGTGGAAAGGAGAAGAACCTGCTGGGTTCTGTCTACTACTGTCAGCTGAAAGATGTCCCAGGAAAATTGTCATGGTACTAATTTGGGGTGATTTGTCCTGCTTAGAGGTATAGACACAACCCCTGTCTTTCTAGCATGTCCTTCTCAGAAGGCTGAAAAAATTGAACCCTAGAGCTGATGTTTCCACCTGGTCTGGGGGTGCTTCCCAGGGTCACCTCCCTGCAGGGGCCAAACAGTGCCTGGCTTCATGGGTATGGTGGCAGGGTGCCTGGAGCCTCTGTCAACCCAGTGACCTTGTCTTTCCCCAGATCTCCTGGCTGCTTCAAATCTCAATGGGCACCACTGCCACTGAGACTCTCAGTGTGGCAGGGAACATTTTTGTGGGACAGGTAAGGTCCTGGTCTGGGAGCAGATCCAGCTCCTCAGTGCTTGCAGCTGAGCCTGCCCTGGAGAAAGGGTCTTCTCCCTCCCTATGAGACCTGTGGCCCTGGATGGCCCCATGCCAAGGACAGCAGGGTTTTCTCCTCCACAGACCGAAGCCCCGCTGCTCATCCGCCCATACCTCACAGACATGACCCTGTCAGAAATCCACGCTGTGATGACCGGTGGCTTTTCCACCATCGCAGGCAGCGTGATGGGTGCCTACATATCCTTTGGGGTGAGTGCACGAGCAGCTGGATCCACAGGCTCCCTGCCACAGGCTGCTGACATGCAAGAACTGCCCTGGACTTGAGGATGAGGGAAGACTCCCAGCAGGTGCTTCATGGTCCCCTTCCAGGAGCAGGATGAGAGCAGGGTGTCCAGACTCACCTTGTCCCAAAGACACCTCATCCAGCCCCACCTTTGCTGGCCTGGCCAGAACCCTAGAGCCCTGTTAGGTAAAAGGCAGTGCTACGGGACCCTTACCGTGTGTCCCTGCACAGCAAGCAGAGCAAATCCCACAGAATCGTGGGATAATATAGCCTGGAAAGACCCTCTGGGGGGGTCTCTGATCCACCCTCCTGCCAACTGAGCGGATGCCCAGGGTCTTGTCCAGGTTGGTAGTGAACATCCTGTGGATGGAGATCTCCCCCAACCTCTCTGGTTTTCCCCACAGGTGCCTCAGACACAAGAAACAATTTTTCCTTATATTCAACTGAAACTGTGTCTGTGCACTGAGCAGTGTCTCCCCTCCAACCCCCTTTTAAATAGAAACAGCAATACCCACCCCCTCTCCCTCTTCTCCCAAGGGAAGAATCCCTCTAGCATTGCCTGGGCACTTCTGGCACCAAGCCCCCAGGGATGCCCTCTCCAGTTCATCAGTGCTCTGAACAAACCTTTCCCTTAACCTGCTGCCTGAGCTCCTGCTATTTAAACATTAATTAGTCTTCTTAAATGGGAAACCAAAGGTGGAAGGTCAGAGAAATGAGACGTTGCCAGGGAAGGGGTGAGGCTGGGAGCTTGGCCCTTCCTCAGCAGGTAGAAGGTAACAGTGTTATTCAACCTATTGCTCTGATACCAATAAAAAGAGACAAGGAAGGGACAAGAACCATTATGATTAAGTCAAACAGCAGGAGAGATTAACATCACCAAGGCTACAATCGCTGCAGCTCCAGCAATCACCTCCATGCAGACAAGCTGCCCCGTGTGCACGGCTGCTTAGATGGGAAAACAGCCAATTTTCCCACCTTGAGCAAGTGGAGAGCCCTGAACTGCTCTGAGTGCCAGTGGCTGATGCCAGCCACGTGCCGGAATGCCCTGGGGTGGCAGGTCACGGGGCGCAGCCTTGCACAGAGGTGCCTATGCCTCTGGTGTGCACGTTGCAGATTGATGCAGCGTCACTGATCGCAGCTTCTGTGATGGCTGCGCCCTGTGCCCTCGCCATGGCCAAACTTGTCTACCCTGAAGTGGAGGAGTCCAAGTTCAAGGGCAAAGCAAGCATCCGCCTCTCCCGTGGGTGAGTGTGAGGAGAGGGGCAGTGGAGTGGGGCTGCTCGTGTCCGTGTACTGCAGGGAAGCCGTGGTGGCACTTTGGGGCACGAGTGGATGCTGCGGGTGGCCCAAGGCTGGGAGAGCCTGTGGTGTGCACACATCCATGGAGTGAGCGCTGACCTGGCAGGGGGGATGCCCAGCCAGATGAGTACATTGGGGTCTTTTTCCATGCAGGGAAGAGCAGAACATCCTGGAAGCTGCTAGCAATGGGGCTGCCACCTCCGTGGGGCTTGTGGCCAACATTGCGGCCAACCTCATCGCCTTCTTGGCCGTGCTGGAGTTCATCAACGCCGCCCTCCGCTGGTTTGGGGAGATGGTGGACATCCAGGGTCTCACCTTCCAGGTATCCCCAAGAGCAGACCCATGCTTTGACCCTGCATCCCCCACCCATCCCCACCTTTGCCCGCTGCCTCAGTGGGCTGCTGAGACCCTTGCTGGGTTTTTGGCAAACGCAGGCAGCAGATGTCCAATCTGGCGGCTGTGCAGGTCAGCTCTGAGTCATTCCCTTCCGGGATGCTTTTCCCAGGTGATCTGCTCCTATGTCCTCATGCCTTTGGCCTTTCTCATGGGGGCAGACTGGGCAGACTCACCGCTGGTGGCTGAGCTCCTGGGGATCAAGATCTTCCTGAATGAGTTTGTGGCGTACCAGCAGCTGGCCACATACAAGAAGAACCGTCTGATGGGCGTGGAGGAGTGGGACGGGAGCCGGAAGCAGTGGATATCTGTGAGGGGAACCTGCCACCCTGCCAGGCACAGGGCAGGGAAAGAGCCAGCTGGAATGGAGCATGGGACTTGGCTAGGCAGGCGGGTGGTGGGCAGGCAGAGGATCAGAGAACCATTTAGTTTGGAAAAGTCCTCTAAGATCACTGAACCAGGATGATGGTGCTGGGAGTGGGAGGGCACCTAAGTCCATGTAGACTTGGATGTTTGCTAATGGCTGGGTGTGGGAGGAAGGAGTCAGTGAAGCCCTTTCCTATTTATCCTGCTCCTTGATGGACAGATCATTGTGGTACAGGGCCCCTTGCCCCCCCAGCCCAGCCTCTTCCAGGGAGAGCCTTCATCCTTGCTCCCAGAAACACCTGATGGAGAAGGGGTTGGGGCTGGGGACTTCTCTCTATCATGTCTATCTGGGAGCTCCAATGTGGTGCACAGCCCTGGGTGCTCTGGGGCTGCTCCTGGGCAGATGTGACTATCCCCTGCTGCTGTGCCCTCCAGGAGCGAGCCGAGAGCATCACCACCTTTGCCCTCTGTGGATTTGCCAACCTCAGCTCCATTGGCATCACTCTGGGAGGCCTGTGTAAGTGTGACTGACATCCTTAGTGCCTGGGCACTCAGGGAGTGGGGTCCTGGGTCAGGGAGCAAGAGCTCAGCTGAGTCAGGAGGAATTTGCTGTCCTCAAGCCTCCATGTTCGGTCTCTGCCAGATAAAAAACAGGATTTGCATGAGGTAACAAGGATGATTTTGCACTGTACCCATTGGCAAGAGCGCATCAAGCCTGGGTGTCACCCAGCCAGAGGGGAAAGAGCAGGGAGACTCCTGTGCTGGGAGCGCTCAGGGCTCTGGCGGATCACCCATGGGTGCAGGGTGGGCACAGTGCTCTGCCAGGATGGACAGACAGCACACTGGGTGCTGGCTGGGATCACCACATCCTCCAGACAGCAGGAGTTGGGGTGGGCATGGCACTATGTGGCAGAGCTAGCTCAGAACTGAGGAGGCTATCATGATGTCCCTGTCTGTCCCCCAACACTGCAGAGCTGGAGCAAGGATCTGACTCACCCCACTGTCTGTTTTGCCCCCACAGCTTCCATGGTGCCCCAGCGCAAGGGTGACTTTGCCTCCGTGGTGCTGCGGGCCCTGCTGACTGGCATGTGTGTCTCCATGCTCAATGCCTGCCTGGCAGGTAGGTCTCTGCCCATGGCAGCAGGGCCAGAGAAATCCAGGGAGGGACAGGCACAGGACTGAAGACCCCATAAATGCAGCATTCAGGGATAGAGGTGGCTGGCCTGTCCCCCCTTGGCTCTGCCACAGCTTTCAAATCCTGCTCTCCCCTCATGGCTCTGCCCAGGGCAGCCCAAGCCCAACAGCTCTCCTGGGGCCCCTCATTCTCCTCTGGGCTGGAACATTTCAAGNAAGACCCCATAAATGCAGCATTCAGGGATAGAGGTGGCTGGCCTGTCCCCCCTTGGCTCTGCCACAGCTTTCAAATCCTGCTCTCCCCTCATGGCTCTGCCCAGGGCAGCCCAAGCCCAACAGCTCTCCTGGGGCCCCTCATTCTCCTCTGGGCTAGGAGCTCCCTGAAGTCTTGAGCAGTGAGATGGGACCTGCACAGTCCCAAGTACAGGATTTGCAAGTATAGCCGGGTTATGGGACTTGTGAGCAGGCATGGGGTACAGGACTCCCAGCTTGCTTGGGGTATGGAATTTGGATCCATGGTCCCTCTTAAGTTCCAACAGAAGACCTTGTCCCCCAGGTCTCCTCCATGTGCCAACAGAGGTGGGTGACTGTGCAATGTTCTTCAGCACCACCAACTTCAGCTCGACCAGCTACACTATGTACACCTGCTGTAAGCAGCTCTTTGCCAGGTGGGTGTGAAGGCCCCAGAGCCATCTGGTCCTGCCCAAGGACCCAGGTGGTGGGGCAGAAACTTGTCCTGATCCTGTGTCTCTCCCTCCAGCTCAGTGTTCCAGAATGGGAGTCTCTCCTTCACGGGATCCTGGGATGAGCAGGCAGACAGCGTGCTGTGGCTCAAGGAGTGCTGCACGTACTACAACCACACGTCCTGTGCAGGGACAATCTAGAACTAGGGGGAACACCAGGGCATACAAGGCCTATCCCCAAAAATAGAAAAAACTCCAACAGAAACCTGAGCATCTGGTCTTCTCCACTCCAATGCTGATGGACAACTGCGTGCACCTTGCAACCTGCACCCTTAGGTGCTGGCCCTGTGGACACAAGGGAGCAGATCCCAAATAAATTATGGCAACCCTTGTGTGCTTGCCCTCAGATCCCTTCTGGCCCCTGACTATGACAGCACAAGGTCCTTTGCTGGGGCTGCACCCCACGCCCACTGCAGACCTTGCAAGCTGAGCTCTTGTCTGCTGCCAGCCTTAGGCTCTGGCCCCAGGCCCCCTCTTCTCCCCCACAGGGCATGGATGGGGTAAAGCCAGTGCTTGAAAGTGTTTCCTTTCCCCAAACATAAAGCCAACACATTCCACTGTAGTTGGGTGCACCTCTCCCAGAGGGACCACAGTGCCAGGGAACAGGCCAGTCCTTCTCGCTTTATTGCACTCCAGAGCACCCAGTCCCAACGCAGCTGCGTTACGTACATCGGTATTTTACAGTCACCCAACGGCAAAGGACCAGGAGCCCAGAGCATGCCACACTCCCAGCCTGGCCCCTTCCCTCCACCAGGCTGCACTGAGCCACTGCTTGGGACCCCATCCTGCAGGGTGGTGTCACCCAGCACTCTCCTGCAACTCCCTGAGGAAGGGGATGCTCTGCAGGGTGATGGAGCAGACAGCTCCTGTGCCTGTCCATCACTGCCTCGAGCCAGGGGTAGCAGGATTTGAGTGGGTACTGTCAGCTGTCGCTGGAGTCCAGCATGTGCCGAGCAGGTGATGCTGGGCACCAGACTGTGCTGTGGGGCTAGGGCATACAGGGTCTATGTATGGCAGGGGGGCAAGGAGGAGCGAGTCCTGTGGGCTAGACAACCCCATGCACCAAGGGAGAGCCTGGTATAGAGGGGAAGTTGCCCTTTGCCCTGCTCCCTGGTATCCCATGTGAGGTAGAGCATCCTTACCATAGCACCAGCCACCATCCAGAGAAGCATGGCTGCCTTCAGCAGCCACCCAGCAACGGGGTGGGAGACAGCCCCAGGAAGCAAGGGAGGGCAAGGGTGCAAAATCCCATCCCTATGCAGCTGCTGGTATCAGTGCAAACACCCTGCCCTGGATCCAGTCAACACCCCAGAGCCCCACACCATAGCAGAGGAGCCTTGAAGCAACTGCTGGAACCCTCTGCAGGAAAAAGGGTGTGTCAGGGCACAGGGGACTGTCTGGGCAGTTCTCATCTTTGACAGCACTGGCAAGGCTTGGCCTGGTCACTTTATGGGGACAGAGAGAGGGACATGTGCTGGGAACCAGGAGGGTGTCCAGGACTCCCAGTCTGCTGGGGAACCAGGCAAGGACATTCTCCCTCGAGCCTGCAAAGCTTGAGGGAGAAGCTCTGCCCCTGCCTTAAGGAAGGCCTATGGAAAGTTGAGACAGGAAAGCGAGTCCGAACATGGAGAGGCACACGGCCCCACAGGCTCCAGCAGCAGCTCCTGTAGAGAGGTACTGGGGAGGTGGCCTGTGGCTCACAGCCCCTGCAGCCCTGGCCCAGCACTCACAATTAGCACACACCACACAATGCAAGCGCCGCGGGCCGGGCAGGAGCCCCACGGAGAACGCCACTGCCAGGGTCTCCCCTTCCCACACTGGTCACATGCTGGGCCCAGGCTGGGGGCCAGAGCAGGAATCTCAGCTGCAGCAGCTCTGACTACTGTGGGCAGCCAGCTCTGTTGCTCTCTCCTGACCTGGGTTTGCAGGCTGTTGGGGCCTCCCCTGTTTCTGCAGCTCTCCGGGAGCTCTTGGGGCTCACAGAAGCCTTGCGGGTGCCCTGAGGACTCGTCAGCACCTTCTTCTGGAGCTGGGGGCTGGTCTGGGCAGACTTCCTGCCCAGGCAGGGACTCTTGGAGCCCTTGGGCTTGGCTGGTTCCAGCATCTTCAGGCCCAGGATGCTGCAGTAGCGATTGCACCTGTGAGCGGCCGGGAACTGCTCCAGCAGGGAGGGGAAACAGCTCTCCTTCAGCCCCTGGTACCTGCCAACACAGCTATCCTCAGCTCCTGCTTTGCACCAGGAGATGTCCCACCAGAGCAGGGAGGTGAGGATGGAGCCTGACCACTGTTACCACCACAGCCCTTGCAAGGGAAGTGGCAGAGCTGGGGACAGCCAGGGCCACCCTGCTCCAGAGCTGGAAGTCACTCACCCTTTCAGGTTGGTAGCGATCCGCACGTTGGTCAACTTCCAGCCCACTCCTGCAATTTAAGAGGACAACCAGTCTCTGTCCAGAGAAGGACAGCCACCAGTACTAAGGGCAGGTCATTGCCCTGGGTAGAGGGTTCCATGGCAGGGAAGGGGAAGAGAGGCAGGAGGGCAAGCCTGGGGCTTTTCTTTCCTTCCCAGGCTGGAGGGTGGTGACCGACCATGGGCACCACACAGGAGATCCCCTTACCTTCCATGTCAGTCACAAGGATGTTTCCGTTTGTCCACTGGTAAACCCAATGCTGGAAGGTGCAGCATTTGAGCACAATCTCTGAGGTGCCTCGTGCCACCAAGCTGCCATCTCTCTCAGTAACACAGTACTGCTCACAGGGCCTGCCAAGATCCTCCTCCATTGTGGCATAGGGGATGTTGTTGGCCGGACGATAAATCAGGTACAGAGGAATTATCCTGTGTGGGAGTTCACAGACAATGTCAGCATGGTGAGCTCTCCCTCCTCTGCAAGTGAAGATTCACACCACGCTCTGCAACCCTGGTTTTTGCCTTCCTCCCAGTATCCCTTCCATTTGTGGGAGTAGTGTGCACTGCCTTTGGGATGCCCCAACACCCACAGGGAATCTTCCCACCGTCCCCTGCAATGCTCTGCCAGGGCATCAAGCCAGTGGAGATGCAGCACATCACTTACTCGGGCACCGCTCCAAAATCAGGGACTGCTCGTGCCTCAGCAGCAAAGATCTTGCAGTACTCACGGCTGGAGTTCTGGACTTTACATTCCTGGAAGTGCAAACAGAAGAGTCAAGAACCAGTCCCATCGTGCACCACTGCCTCCCTGGGACCACTGCCAACTGTTTCCCTGTCCTGGTGGTCAAAGGGTGATGGGAAAGTCCTGAGCAGCTCCACATTGTTCAGATGGAAGAGCTGAAGCCAAGAACATGGTAAGGACATGTCCAGCCCCGTGTTTAGACCACCCCAGAGCATTCCAAAAGTGGAAGGAAATAGCAAAAGTGGGCACAGAGCTGGGGACTGTCTGGGGACCGTCTGGGGATCAACTCACACACAGGTGGGGAGGGAGAAAGGTGGATGGTGGCCCACAGGGATGCCCACCTGGATGGTGATATCATAGTTCTTCTCGATAAGGCTGTTCTCATTCTTGGTCCCAAAGACGATGAAATTGTGCACTTTGATGACGCAGGTGTGGCCGGACTCGAAGACAGGCTCCAGGCCGTAAATGGCTCTGGCACGGCAGGCTTTGCGCAGGAAACCAGCGCCCACTTCCATGTCCTCGCTCACCACGCGCCCGAAGAGCTTATCCCCCCAATAGCCTGCATCAGCCAAACCCTTGGCAAACACCATGGGTGTCATCTCGATCTCCTCTCCAACTGGTGGGAGGAAGAGCTGGTGAGGGGGGGACAACATGGGCGCGTCCTGCTTCTGCCCCAGAGCTGCCTGCCCCCCTCAGCAAGGGGCAGTCACAGCTCATCACGTGGCCCTTACCTTCAATCTCTTCCCGCAGGATAAATCCTGACAACACTAGAGGAGACAGAAAGCAAAGAGGTGTCAAGGTCCTGACAGGGTCCCACCTTGCCCCTTGCACTCGTACAACTAGGGATGGCAGGTAGGATGGTGGGAATCAATTGTCACACAGAGGCAGAAGCACCTCACAGAGGTGGTGTTACAGAATGTGCCAAGGCTCCCCCGCTGCAGCCTGGCACCAAGCCTTCTCTGCAGTTGGCCTCACCACCCCATGGCACACCCAGGAAGCTGCGAGAGGCTGCTGAGGGCTTCTCACCTTCTGGGCTGAGCAGGAAATCTGTGGAGTCGGTGCCATACTCGTTGCTGATCACACATCGATAGACTCCGCAGTCCTTCTGGGATGCCTGCACAACAGCCAAAGCTGCCTGGCCCTCATCGCCAGCACTGGAAAAAAAATGGAGCATGGCCACATCCCCGTGTGGTGGTGGGGGCCACACGGGAGCCCCGTGACAGACAGGGTGGGTGGGCAACATACTGCCCTTGGGGGATGGAAGAAGGCTACAAACAAAGCCACCCCAAGGGCAGCCCAGCTGCTCCCCCAGCATGTCATGGCACCAGGAGCCCTGCCCTGTGCTTTGGCTAACAGAGATGCTTATCCTCCAGACAAGCCCTGCAAAACCTGCCTGGAATTGGGCTACAGACTGATAAAGGTGCTTGTCCCTGAGTGAGGCTGGATCAGGGCTTCACAGAGAGAAGAGGTGGGACCCTCATCCTGAGACCCCTGGCTGAGCAGGCTCTGCTCTGGTTTGCAGGAAGGCAATGGACACTCCTGCATGTCTCCCCCAGGTCAAATGTCTGCCCCAGGAGACAATTTCTGCCCCAGAATCACCTAACTTACCATCTACTTATTATAAAGGGAGCTCAAGGGACACCAATGGCATCAGGCAAATCCTAACTGATGTGGATGATGGTCCTACACAAATCCTCTGGGCTTGAGAACAAATTGCTCTTCATAGTAGACCCAAAGGATACAACCAGCCACCCAGCTGTCTGAATATGCTTTCCCTGTGCAAGAGCAGTGCCAAGGGATAGAGAGGGCACAGCCAGAGCTGCTTTTTCCCAGCAGTGGTTCCATGAAGACCCTCCCAGCACTGCTGGGAGACTGCCACCCTCACATACATTCTTTGGGGTCCCAGTTTTGCAGTTCACATCTAGCTCTTGATTTCTGTGATGGGCATAATACCTTTTCTGCCTTTCCCAAGATTTGGGTACCCAAAGCAGACACTCCAGATGGAGAATCAATAAGATAAATTTGTCTGCAACTCCCCATTTGAGCAGAGGAGGAGAATCCTTCCCTCCATGGGCACTCATATGATGAAGTTCACAATGTACTGTGCCATGCACTGAGCTTCCCATGCTGCCTTAGCAAGAGGGGCACCTTCACCCCGGCCGAGGCAAGGAGTGGGATGTGACAGGTGACAACATGGAAGTGACAGGTTACCTCCTTTGGGCTTCAGCTACAGGGATCTCGTCCTTGTACCACGTCAGCTTGGAATCACTCAATATATTGAAGAACTGGCACCAAAGTTTCAGGTTTCCTGATGCATCAGAAAATTGTTCTGCCCTGATCTTACGGACCACCTGTGGAGCTAAGGGTGCAAAAGGATGGGTGGTGAGACACAGAGTGCTGGCTGCAGCTCTGGGGACAGCCAGCCTGTGCCCATGCTGCTGCTCAGGGCTTTGGGTATCATGTGTACGTCGTAACGTAACATATGTGTAAAGCACGTGTAACATTGCCTTCTCAGGGAAGGTCTCAGAGCTCCACTGGGATAAATAGATGGGACACAAGTGGTACAAATTTGTTCAACAGTGCAGCACTGCTATACCCAGTGAGGCTTGGCCAGAGGAAAGGCAGAAAACCACTATGGAATATTGGGAGAAACGTTCATCTACTGAAGTAGGGATTTATCACGGTTACCCTTACTTTGCAAGAGTGCTGATCCCTGCGAGAGTATCACCTGTTTCCTTTAACTCCAGGATTATGCCTTCTTTAATTCAATGCTACAAGGAATCAAATTAGCATTGACCACAGACATGGAAGAGGAGTGTGTGCCCTGTGATGCCCACTGAATCATGGAATCACAGTTTGGGTTCAAAGGGACTTGACCACCTCGTTCCAACACTCTTGCTATGAGGAGGGACACTTTCTACTCAACCAGATAGCTCAGGATCCCCAACCAGCATCAGGCTTGATGAGGCCCAGAACACAGAGACCAAAACCAACAGGATTCTATGATCCCTGGGGCTGGGGAAACCCAGGCTGCAGAGACAGCCAGTGTCAGACCTGCTGCCTCTTGCATTCCTCATCCCTCCCTGCACTGGGATAGAAGTCTTGGAGGAGACTTTTGGCTTTCACACAGCCAAAGGCTGATGCTGAAAACCCTACAAATGCACAAAACTCATGTGGCCCCAGCTGACTATTACTGGCTCCCTTTGTAGGCAACAAGAGAATGCACTGCATGGGCATTCTCTCTTCCCCCCACCTTTAAATGGGTTATTTGTACTCTGGGACTCTGCTGGCTGTGCTTCTGGCTTAGCATCTCCAGGGACCCCTTCGTCACCACCGGTGTCACCTGCAGGCTCCTCGTACAGCTTAGGAACCTCCAACGTGGCCATCTTCCTCATGAGGGTTGGAGAGCACTGCTCTGAGGGAGAGGATGGAGCTGGGGCAGGAGAATGCAATAGGGATGCATTCTTCCTGGATTGCCGTGGTGAAACAGTCAGACTTCTTGTGTGCCCCAGGCTCTCTGGGGCTGCCTCCTCTTCCACCCCCACCTGTTTGGGTTTTGGCAGGTATATTTTGCGCCGGGCCCCCAAAGCGAGCTCTTCTGGTGTGGCACAAGGTAGCACAGCCAGAGGGTCAGCAGGGCTCTCTTCAGAGCTCACTGGAGGCAAATCAGAAAGATGAGGAGCCACTCCTGTTGTGGGCATGCTGCCCACCACGATGGAGGGTACTGAGAGTGGGGGCGGCCCCTCGGCCTCAGGAGCCCCCCAGGTGCGTCTCTTTGGTGGCACAGGCCTGCAAGCCAGCATCTCCTTGCTGGTAACAAATTCCTCATTAATCATTCCTGTGATCCGTCTGGATGTCCTGGGGGTCAGAGGCAAGTTCTCTGCTGTCTGGAAGAGCTGGTTGTTTTGTACTTTTTCCAAAACCTTCCTAGAGGTGCGAGGGCTAAGGCCAGCAATGCCTATCTCTGGAATCATGCCTTCCCCTGCATTCGGCTGCTCCTTGTCCCCAGAGTCAGTGTCCCCTTCTGTGGCATCCTTACTGCTATCTGACATTTTTAGAAGTAGCAGCAGGTAGTTCTTTAAGGAGGAAACCAGGTTTTTGTGCTGCATTTTCTCCTCCACAGACATCTCCTGAGATCTCTCGGAGCCGGGCAGGACCAGTGGTACCTGTGGCTGAACCTCAGAAACTCCTTCCCAAGTCCCTGAAGATGCTGTTGGCTCCTGGCATGGAGCTGTGGCTGTCAGAAGTCCTCCCTCCTTCCCTTGAGGTCCCATGGGCACTGGCTTGGCATTCTCCTCCTCTGAAGTGATGGCTGAAGACATCTCTCGTGGGGCAGATTCACCTGTCGTTGTGATTTTCGTGTCTCCTCTCGCAGGAGGCAGCAGCTGGGCTCCAGACGGGACCTCTCCTGCAGTGGCCTCTATCCCTGGGCTTCTATTAGATGCCAGCAGTGCCTCCTGAGCCACTGATGGCCTCACTGCAGGAGCAGGAAGTGGCTCTTCCTTGGCAAGAGGAATTGAAGCAGGAGCTGCCATTTCATTTTGGGTGTTCTGATGGCCCAAAGGTGTCCCTCCTGCCTCCCTGTGCACAGCCCCCAGACATGGCTCCGCTGCATCACTCCCTCCTGTCCTCACACCAGGATGGCTCCCAGACAGCTCTGCTCCTGCCTCCTTGCTCTTCCCATCCTTGACTGTCTGACATGGGATTTGTTCAAGAGGAGTGTTTTCTCCAGGTTCTGGAGGAGTCAATTTTTTTAGCAATGACTCTTCCCCACCTTGGCTTTTGTTCTCTTGATTTAACAGTCCTTGCTGAGTCTCTCTGTCCTCAAGAGCATGGGAATGTCTTTCTGCCTGTTTCCTAGGGGGTGGGTGTTCCTTGCCAGACTGTACATGGTCTGGAGAAGGTGCTGGTGGCTTTGGTGGCTCCTGAGGCCTAAACCGAGGATTTGTCCTTTTCACAGCTCCCCTGGTCTCCTGGCAAACAGGGACCTCTTTCCTGACCTCCTCTGGCTTACTGGCTTGCTGACTGGTCTCTTTGGTTGGACTGGACACTGGATGCTTTAGGTCACCAGGAGACTGCCCAACTCTTGCTGCAACCTAGTTAAAAAAAAAAAAAAGAAGGAAATTAGCATCATGTTACTGCCTGGGTCTGTGCAGTTGTACTTGTGGGCCACCTGTACCATACAGCACTGCCCAACTTCCTGAATCATGGGAATTACCCTGATACCAGTGATACTCTGTCATCCAGGGTCTTCTGGTTTCACCATCATCCCACAGGAGTGGGTCCCACCTGTCAGACTGTACAAAATGTTTCTTCTTTTAATCAGCTCCAGCCCTTCTGCCTTTCAACACCCTTGCTGTGCACAGAGGCAAGAGATCTGCCTTTCTAAATCATTCAGTGGCTTTTAATCCAATCTCCTCTGACTCAGCGCCTTCCCAAAGAGCGAAACTTTCCCATTTTTACCAGCCATTGCTGACACTTTGCATAATTCCCTCGATGTCTCTAAGGCCTGAGTGCTCCCCTATCTCCACTCTGAGATGGGGCAGTAGGCATGTCACACTCTATCAGGATGAGGCTGCCCAAATGATTTATAGTGGAACCGTACACCCTGACGTTATCAGCACTATTCAACCATTCTGTTTCTCTGACGTTTGGGAAGCTCAAATGTTTCCGACCGCAGCTGCACCCAGCAGACGTGTCAGCAAGCTGCCTGCTGCGAGGGCCAAGCCTTATCCTGAGGAGAACTGCTGAAATCCTCCAGCCAAGGAGCACGGTCTATTTTTGTAGGGGAGGCAGCGATACCGCGGTGCACGCTCTGCCAGGCTGATGCTCTGTGAGCATCACCAGGACAATGGCACGGGGACAGGGCGTGCACTCAACGGGTGCCCCTTCCACCCTGGAGGATCTGCTGCTAAGGATTTTCTCCTGAGGTTCCTGACTTGAGCGTTAAGCCCCCCAAAATGAATGCCATGGGAAAGGAGGGCTGTGGCACTCAGACCTCTATTTTGTGCTGCTTTTGCTTCATTTGGTAGCTTGAGGAAAAGAGGAAAGGTAGCACCATTCTCTCAGCAAGACCTTTCCCAAGCAAATAAATGGAATGGTTTGTGTTGGATGGGACCTTAAAGCCCATCTCAATCCATTCCCTACCGTGGGCAGTGACAACTTCCACTAGACCAGGTTGCTCCAAGACCCATCCAACCTGGCCTGGAACACTTCCAGGGATGGGGCAGCCACAGCTGCTCTGGGCAATCAGTGCCAGGGCCTCACAACCCTCTCAGCCAAGAATTTCTTCTCTATATCCCATCTGACCCTGCCCTCTGACAGTGGAAAGCTATTCCTCCTTGTCCTGTTACTCCATGCCCTTTTTCGATGTCCTTCTCTAACTGTTAGGGCGAAATGAATATTGAAGGGCTGGGGTGGGGGAAGCATCATTAGAGGCTGTTCCTACCCATAAAATTCAAGAAATACAATCAAATCATCAGTTTAAAATTTTAGGCAAGAGTGATTACCATGCAAAACTAGTTTCTCCTCTGCTCTTGTAGAGGACGATGTTCAGAGCCTGGGTACAGTCTGGCATTTTGCTACAGATAAATCCAGCACAGAAGAGAAGTCTTGAGCATAAGGCCCAGCTATGTCCCAAGGCAAGGAAAACACTCCCCTATGAACTTTCTTGTTTAAGAGAAAGAATAAAAAGGAAAAAAACAAGTAACCCCTGTCCTGGGGGGTGCAAATATCCTGAAACATGCCTGGAATCCGCCTTAAAGGCTTTAAACCAGCTTATTTGCTCTCACAAAAGCCTAAAGACTTTCCCCAGCAGCACCAACAAGCTGAAGCATTCAAATTCAAATCAGAAGCATTCCCTTTTGTCTCCTCAAAGGCACACCAGCTGACAAGTCACATGTTTCCCTCTGTGAGTGGGGCTTTTAAAGAGAAAAAAACCTTGATGCATGTCAAAGGCTCAGGGATGACAGCCCAAGCCTGCTGCACACCAGCATTTTTCCATCTTTTTGAGAGTGAGAGGTGTTAAAATGAGCAGAGAGGGGAGAAACAAATGGTTTTGCCATGGGCTGGCCTGAGCAGCAATAATTTCTGCAGCAGTATGTGATATTGGTGAGGTTGAAGATGAGTTCACAGCACTGTGCAGCAGCAAGGCCTGAAACCAGGTGTGCACTGCATAACACAGCAAGTTCCTACCAGCAAAGCTGCACCCACCAATGGCTAACGAAATTTAAGAGAGAAAGGATTTTTTTTTTCCACTGGAACATCCATCAGTCCCTTATGCATTTTTCCACATTCTGAAATATGTACATTACCTACCAAGTGAGAGGTGCTGCACCCGTAGCCTTGTCTTTGCTGAAAAAGTGTGCACCTACTACAGCCCAAACTCCAAATCCTGACAGCATCTGCAAACTGGACTCAGAGAACCTTTTATGACAGAAGGGGTCATTAAAGAAAAATATGGGAAAATAGTCCAGTAGCTTCCAGTCTAATATTTTCATGGCAAATACTTCAGGTTAAGTGACAAAAATAGCAGCTGACTAAGAGATGCTCTGAGGGTCAGAAGCAGGTGCTGTGCCCTAGCGCTTCATCACCACCACAACGAGTCTTCCAACAGAGTTTTTCCAACAGGGATGGGTGAAAAAAATAGTCCAGACCTACTGTATACACCGTGTTGCACTGTAAACAAAACTCAAGGCCCTGAGGGTGCAGCTCACATGGTCCCTCATCTGCATGGGGGGCTCCTTAACTAAAGCTCCCTTGTTAAACTGAACAGATGCCATCACAAGGCACCCACTGCCAGCTATAAATACCCATTCAGTGCTCCCTGCCGACCTGATCTGAAAACATTCCGCATGAGGTCAGCCTGCTGATTAAACCGGAGAGCCCCAGGCCATGGAGACCAGCTGCTCGAGTGGCCCCGACTTACATCTCTCACCACCTCAGCTGACATTTGCTTGGAGATGGGGTGGAAGCTCTGCTGTCTGGGCACACAAAATCCAAAAAGCCCTTCTGGGTGCTTTCACCAGTGGAGACCTGCAGAGCCTCGGCAGCAGATCCCGTGGCGTACACGCAGCCTCCCAGGCCCAGTGCCACAATACAAACACGCAGCACAGATATTTTCTTGTTGCCACCCCTGCGTTGGCTGTTGTCTCTCCTAGTTACCTCTTTGTTTCCCTCCAGCTTCTGTTCTTGCTGCTGGCCTCTCTGGCCCTCCAACACCTCAGAGGCCAGTGGAGCATCCTCTGTCTGTCTGCTGGCTGCCACAGGCTGCAGGGCAGCCTCACTCCCGGCCTTGTCCTTGGCTCCCACCTCCTCCTTCCCTGCCGCTGGCTTCACTTGCTTATCAAAATACATGTCCTTTAAAGAGAAGTACATGTCATCATTAGGTTTAATGTCCTGTTTCACAGCTTTCCCAGGCTCTTTGAGTTTTGGACTGGTTTCGGCTTCTTGATCACTTGCTGCTCGCAAACGGGCATTCCTGCGTAAGGGGACAGGAGGAGCAAACCTGGGATTTGAAGACTGATTGGCCCTGTCTCTCCCACTTTCTTCTCGCTTAGAAGCTTCCTGTTTTGGTGCTAAAGGAGCCTCCACCTTCTTTTTCTTTTTAGCTGCAGAGTCTTTCGCCCCTGGCTTGGTCGCCAAGTCCTCCACTGTCTCGTAGATGTACGTGAGAAAGTTGTTCCCGTTCTCCTCCCCACTTTCCAAAGTGGCGTCTCCATTGGTGGTCACCTCCCCTTTCAGAGGTGCCACCAGTTTGTTTGGGAAGCCTGGCACCGCACTGAGTGGCTGCTCCTTCGTCTCAGCAATATCCTTGTGTAACCTGGACTGTGAATCCGCGACGTGCACTTTTGCTGCGTCTTCCTTCTCCCATGAAGAGTCTCCTGACCGGAGATTCTGATCTCTAGCCAGCCTCCGCTTCCTCTGGAGCCGTTCAGGGCTCATTCCTTGCAACCTCTCCACTTCCACATTTTCTTTTCCTCGTTTCTTGCCATGTTCTATTTCTTGCATCTTTTCTTCAGCCTTTCTCTTGATTTTGTCAAACCACTTCTGATGGATCTTGAACTCCGTCATGGTTCCCACTTCCAGCACACCGGAGCAGGACACGATGCCTTTGTTATTTCTAGCTGAGGCCTGGTAAATGCCTGCATCCTCTTCTCGGCACCTGGAAATCAAAAGCTGTGTGTGAGACCTACCCATCCTCCTCAGGATGCCTGCTGGATGCACAGGCATGCATGTTCTCCTACTTCTTGCTCCATAGAGTCCAGAAGATGTGGCCCATGAGGTGCCCACAGGACATCTGGAGGCCTTGGGCTGGCCTCCCTCCCTGGCTCTGCCTGCTCTCCACACTAACAGACAAGCAAATTTGATGATAAATTTGTTCTAGCTCCACCCTGGACTGTAACTCTGGTATGAGGGCTGTGATGGAGGAGGAAAAGGCAGCAGCAGGCTACTCAACTATTCTTGGTCAGAGTCCTCTGCAGGATCTTTTCCTCTCAGTTCTACGCAGCCCATAAGACATTCCTATTCTTCCTCTACCCTAACATATTACTAAAGTCTTCCCACTCTGTGTCACAGGCACCAGCACAAGCACCTGCCTGCTTCCCTGTTGTCACCCCTTGAGGACACCAGACCCACAGAGATCCCTGCTCCTGGAAGAGGTGATCCAGCCTTTGATGGACACCTGGAGCACAGATGGGGGAGCAGAAAAACTGAGGCCAGAAGCACAAGGATGGCAGGACTATCAGCAACACTGATATTCTGCATTTTCAGTCAGTGCCACACCTGTCTGACATCCCAAACCAGGACTCAAGGTGTGGCAGGTCTATGCCTGCTGGGGACAGGGTGTGCCTGGCTCTCCAGAAACTTGATTCCCTGGACCATCATCTTGGAGGCAGATAGTGCTTTCCCCTTGCTCACTTCTGTCATCCCTAATGCTCAGCACTGGAAGGCCCCCAAGAGAGGGACTTCTTCCCTTCCTCTTGCTTCCAGCATGGCAGCTATCCCTGGATGCAGTAATGGATCTCATACTGGTGTGACTGGGGAGCCACAGCTGGAGGGGAAGGGCCAGCTGTGAACTCATAGTGGGGAGCAGAAGGGGCCAGCCAAGTGGTGGGGGGAAATCATTGTTGACAGCTTATCCAGCCTCTGAGAACACACTCAGAGCTCTCATCAGCAAACCCAGCCACTCTGCAGCTCCTTTACTCACTTGTAGAGCTGCAGGGTGTGGCGGTTTCCATGACGGAATATCTCATACTTGGGTAAGCCACAATAGCGATCCATCTCCTCATCATCCTTGTACCACGTCACCTCTGGCTGTGGATACCCTGGGGAGGACATGGAAGGTACATCAGAGAGTGAAACATTCCACACAGAAGCACAGACAGCATGGTATCAGCAGCAGCACACCAGGACAGATGCTATTCTGGGCTCACCACATTCCTAAATGGCACAACAGAAACAGTGGAAACTTAATGGGCTTATCTCAGACTTTTATCACTCCTAGAAATAGGGCTATTTTTGAGGAAAAAATCCCAGCACTTCACTCCTGATCAGAGGGGAGTGGATCACACGCTCGTCTCCTGTAACATTGGCTGGGAGAAGGTGAGCATGCCGTCACTTTTATGTGAAGAGGGATGTTTTGATGAGGCCAAGGCTATGGTTGGAGAACAGGCATTCGCCCTTCCATGGAGCCCTCAGCATTTTGCACAGTGTCACAGCCTGTAAGCTGATCTGAAACTTTCCACTGAACAGAAACAACCTTGATTGCATCACAGTCAGCTCAGTGTCCTACAAATGTCACTTGACAACAGATGTCACCTGCCTTTTCAGTAGAATGACATCATGATGTGTGTGACTGGCTGGCTGGCAGGCTGGGCACGCGGCCACGCTCTCCACCACTTGCAGAGGTGTTGGATCAGCATGTGAGTCCCATATGGACCAGTGCTAGCCACAGCCTTCACTGCTCACTGACAGCAGCTCTAGCTCAGATTAAGTGCAGTTTTCATGCACACTGCTCAAGCCAGCAGGGGGTCCTGCACTTCACTCAGGGCTCACCACCCAGCCAAGGGATGAAAGTGTCAATGATCACATCGTGCCTTGGCCATAGACTATAGCCGATTGCTCAGGAGCTTGTCTGCTGCAAATGCCCCTGCAGGCTTTCTCTGGGGCCAAAGGAAGGAGTCCAGCATGCTCCTCACCTCCACCAGACCCCAAGGATCACCCACAGCACCCCAGAATGTGGCAAGGGTCAGCTCCCATGAACATCCCAGGCATGGGGCCGACGAGGGCTGTCCAGGAATATACAAAGGGTCCCAACCCTATGGCTCTGGAGTAATGAGAAAGCAGGGACAAGATGCTCTCTGGTTACTTCCCAGCTACCAAGCCACAGGTTTCAAGGCTTACCAGGACCTCAACTGTTCTCCTTGCACCAGCCAAAGGTGTTGTTGGCCCATAGCAATGCCTGAGCCCAGCTTACTCCTGCTCTCATGAAGGTCCTAGAGCAGCACTGAGAGTCCAGAAGCAGAGACTCATCATTAGGAATTCACCCAGGTTTTGGCCAATCCAATATGCCTTTGCCCAGAAAAGCAGCATATGCCAAATCTCCTCCTCTACCACTTTGGCTCCCCTGTCCCCACCCCTTGCTTGTGGTGGCTCCTCAGTGTCCACTGGCTCCTTAAGGGATTTAGTCCACCGGCACCAGACAGGGCTGGGAAGATAACTCTCAGCAGCTTTTCTTTCCTGTTCTCCTTTATGAGAAGCACCAACCCCACAGCCCAGACACCTCACAGACTGGATTTTACCCTATTGTTCCTTCTTCTCTAAGGTCTCTTACTCTGCACTGCCCCAGCATCCCCCCTCTCCATCCTCGCTGTCTGTACATCTCCCACATGCTTTGCTGCCTCAATCCCCTCCCACTGCTGCCATCAGCAGCTTTGGCTTTCTCATGGGTAGTGCCTCATTTCTTCTCTTCTACAGGAAGCCAAGCCATGATTTTCTCCCAACATTCTTCCTGCAAGGCTCTCTGTCCTCCCCCTCTGCCCTGCTCTTGTCACAGTCCATTCCTTGATGCTGCCCTGACCCCCCAAACAAGTTTCTAGAGACTTGCAAAGCCCTCAAGTACTTGTGGCTGAAGAAAATGAGCCCTGAACTGGGAACTGGAGAAAGCCATGAGAGCATTCCAGCGATGGGATCATCAGGGATTGACGCTGCTGCTTATATTTTTAATAAAATACTAAATATTGGCAGCAGGAGCCTGGGCTGAATGAGCCTGTGGTGAATTCTTTCTGCTCCAGAGATGATGACCTAAACAATTTCCATAAACAAGCTCATACTATGCCCAGAGCAATCCAATCCTTCCCAAGGGCTGTTCTGCAAGCAAGATCTTCAGAAGGCCCCCACAGACCATCTTGCAGGGAGCTGGCAGGTAGATTTTCCTGACACCCTAAGAAACCTCGATCACAGCCCTTCATTCTGGGAACTGCCAGCAGATCGTTTCCGAGAATCCCTGTGATGTCCCATCCCCCCTCCCTGCCGTGGCCTCACAGCTGATTTCCATTCCCAGCTGACATCTGCCGGAAAGAGCTGCCATTTCCATAGTTATGCAGTGTCTCGAGGAAAGGCTTTTCCTCCTGCTAAGCTCAAACTCCCTTTGACTTGTAGCACTTGTGTCCTTGAGGCTGCCTGCTCCCTATGAGGAGCTACGGCCATGACAGCCCAGTGCCAGGAGCAGCTCACACTGCAGCCCAAGAGAGCTGCAGGCAAGTTCTGGCTGGAATTCCAGCCTGCAGGCAGGTGGATGCTGAAAGGCTTCCTACCTCCCACGCAGGTACAGCGGCCCCAGCTGCCTGTCCAAATACCATCCATCCCTTCCCAGGGGCTGTAATCAGAGCCAAGATGGAAAGATGCCTGGGCAGGGATGAATCTCCCTGGCACAGGAGGGGAGCTGCTGCTGATGCTGCTGACATCCATCTTTGGGCTGCTGAGTGAATAAATTCCCCCGGTCCAGGGTGGGGGGAAAGAGGAGTCAGGCATCACTCCCAGCACGGCACAGCCCCTGCAGGCACAGCACCCGCAGCTTGCCCAGTGGGATGAGGCGGAACTGAGGATTCCATCCGTGCGCACTGCCAGGCTGCAGGCACCAGACGTCCACCCTTAGCATGAGACACCCTGCCAC
Organism: Urocynchramus pylzowi; assembly: GCA_013397555.1. Classification (NCBI taxonomy): domain Eukaryota; kingdom Metazoa; phylum Chordata; class Aves; order Passeriformes; family Fringillidae; genus Urocynchramus; species Urocynchramus pylzowi. The sequence goes on from VZRH01002255.1 coordinate 2,191,453, forward strand.
GCTCATAGATCCGCACTCATCCTTCCCAAAGCTGCCCCTGCTGCAGCTCCCCGTGCAGCTGGTGCTGAGAGGGATTTGCTGGCAGCTGGGCCTGCAGCCCCCAGGCAGAGCCCCGCAGCTGCAGACAGAGCGGTGCCGGGCGCCGCTGGGAAGAGCAGCCATCCCCTCCACATCTTCAGCACGTGTGCCTGCCAGCAGCACGGCTCCAGCCTGGTGGCCAGCCACCACAGGATCCTGGAGACTTTTCAGAGCAAGGGTATTTTTTTCAAGGAGATTGCTAGGTTTAGATCAAACATTCTTTTTCTGAAAACTGTCAAAATCTGAGAAGTCTTCAAAGCTTAGTGACTGTAACCAAAACAGTTCTTAAAATATCTATCCAAAACAGTTCTGAATATATCTATCCAAAATCATCCAGAGAAACTGTTTCAAGTTGCTTTCTTTTTTTTATTTTTATTTTTTTTTTATTTTTTGGGGGGCAGGAAAGGAAGGGGAGTTAGTCTTCTGAAACTTGAGAAGGTGCTAAGAGTTTAGAACCATCAAACAATAGCCACAGTTTCTGCTCTACACAAGCTGCATAGAGTAGGGGCTTCAACAGTCTTGGGAATACAATTCCTGGTAATATGTTACCTTTCCTGGATTCATGGATTTAAACCCCTCCAGCATGCAAGAACAAGGAAGCTTCTAGCAATGCTGACAGGAGGGACAGATACTAAGAGCAGCAGCTCCCCATGCCACAGTGAGCAGTGCTCATTCACCATCCTTCCCTTGTCCTCGGGCCCCAAAGCCAAATCTCTCAACTCCCAGCAGCCTACTCTCTGCACTTACAGTCACTATCCCATCCCCAAACCCCTTTCACAGCCCCTGCATGTCTCCAGACATCCTTCATCCAAGCACTTCAGTCTCATCCTTCAAACACTTCCCTCAGGAGGTCACCACAAATGCAGCAAGTGGAACTCCTTTAACCTGATTAAAAGCCACATCCACTAAGCATGTGACTGTCTACTCACTCTACCCAAACTCTCTTCCCCAAGCCATGGGCAGAAACCCTCTCCCCTCTGTACTCTGCAATAAAACCACAGAGGCAGTGATGGGATCAAGCTCCTGAGATGATGATTTGTGAAGCCAGATCAGAGGGGTTGAACCTGGCTAAGGAGGGCACTGAAGAGGCAGCTGTACAGCAGTGGGTTGGTGCTGACATACAATGGTCTTGGCTAGATCCAGCCATCACCTGTCCTGGCTGGACTCATTCCCTAACAAGCAGCCAGAGACCTGGGCCTCTTCATCTGACTCCCCCCATTTTGTCAGCTGACATCTCTCCTTCCCAGACAATGCTACACAGAAGCAACCAAAAAGCTGGAAAATCCTTGTGGCAGCACCTCCAGGAAGGGCCACTCTGAAGAGAGAAGCCCAATATCCACTCACTGCAAATGAGCTGTGATGACCCTTGAGACCCTGAAGTCCAGACAGACCCACCAAGGAAAGCACTTGGTGCAGAGATGTGGGATGAAGCTTCGCACTGAATGGAAATTTTCTTGTTTTCTTTTTCAAATCTCTTACAGAACAAAGGATTAAACTTATTTTGTCTGAAAAAAGAAAACATCTCATAACTGATGCAGGATCTGACCCAAAAAATCAAATCAGACATAGCAGGGACACCAGTAGTAGGCTGAACTAGGCATCAGGAGGAAAGGAAAGTTTGTGCCTCCACACACAGGAATCTGTCTCTGCCTGACCTGCTTTTTTCCTGCCTGCACCACTCACCACGTTCTGGAGATTGGTTCTTCAAACACTTGCATCTTTCTGTGTTCCCAGGACAGGCCCAGCAAGTCCTAGTCCAAGTACTCCCAGATGTGGGACTAGCCTGTAACTCACATTATTGGTCAAGAAGCAGCAAAAAAAAAAAAAAAAAAAAAAAAAAAAGAAAAAAGTAAGACGCTATTGTAGGTCACACATCCATATTTGTGGCTTGACCGTCAAAACAGGAGCAGGTGACTGTCTGCCCTTTGCCTCCATCAAAGTGTCCCTGGACTCCAGCCACAGTGCTGGGACTGAACTGGTTCCACTCTGGTCACTGGCCAGGGATGTCACTGCCATTTCCTTGCTCCCAGCAACGCCTCCCAGTTGAACACAAACATCACAGCAGGGCAAGATACCCTGAACTACCAACCAGACTCTGCAGTCAGAGTATGCTTTCCACCTCCTGCCCCTCTCTCTCCCAAAGAGATCCTGAGCTCCTGAAGCAATCCATAGGTCCACATGCAGGAGATGCCCATCTGGCAAAGGTGGTCTAAGGATGATTTTAAAAACATTTCCATGAAAATTTCTAAGTGCATAGAGACGTCCCCCGCAACCTAGTTTATCAAGCACAAAAATATCACGACACATGCTGAAAGAGACTCATTGACAACTTCCTACACTTGAGTAGGAAATGAGGCCAGCACCAGGTCAAGTTTTCTGCTTGGTGCAACACACCACGAAGAGATGGAATTTTTTAGAAGGAACCATCAACCTCAAAGGTGCAGCTGGTGAAGATTTAAGCCAGTGAGAGAAGGCCAGGACTTTTACTCTGGATTTCCCAACAAACCTAAACATTTTCTCACCTCTGACACTTGCAGAATGGTGTGTTCCATGGTACTGCACAATATGTCAAGCTTTTGCTTTCAGAAAATGAAATTGGGAAGAGCCCTTCTAATGACTCCCCAAACAAAGTGGTTTGGAGGCACCTCCAAGCAGCCCCCTTTGGCTCTAGAAGCAGCAGAAGGGGTCTGCTGAAGTTAAGCCTCAATAAAATCAATACATCAGTTGTACCCCTGCAAGTTCAAAAGGTCAGCCTTCAGAACAAGGGAATCCATAAGAGAAAAGCCAAGAATTCATAGCTGGCAGTTCTCAGAAGGACTAGGACTGTGCTTCCTTCTTTCCAGCCTGTTTCTAACAGCAAACCAGATTTCCTTAGGAAAGCTTTGGTCCTTGTGCCTAAGAGGCTCACTGGATATACTGTCCTCCTTTCAGAACTTACAAACTTGTTTGTAAGTGTCTCTCACTGAGTAACCTCTTAGAGTAATTAATACTAGTGAGGTCAGGAAGGATCATGGAGTTGTTAAAAAGTACATAGGAGTAGAGGTTTTAGAGTCTCCATATTTAAAGAACAAAATCTCATCAGCAAAGGAGCTACACCAATGTGCTGCCATGCCACAAGGCCTTAGCACCAGCCCTCTTTTTTGGCCTCTCCCTCCTCCTCAGCTTCTTGACTTAACCCCTTCCTGCCTAAGGGGAGATTTTAGCTTATTGGGCAGTGACCAGCTTTTATTTCAGATGCTGACAGACACAGAAGTTTATCACTGATACAAATGTAGCTGTGCTCTAGCCATCTACAGCCAGCAGTATTGGTTCCAGCAGGAGAGCCTTAGTCTTCAAAACCGCACATTCCTGAGTTATGGAGGCCAGGATTAGAGAAGCAGAGATTAGGACAATAAAATGTAGCTGGTCCAAGCAGTAACCAGCATATCCCATTTTCTGGTCTTTCATTTGCCTTGTTTGAGATGTTAGCTTATGCCTTTGCCTCTTGACACACTCAGGTGTTTCCCACCTCCCTTAAATTGAAGCTAAAATCACCATGCAATTGCTGAACCTCTGCTTGTGGTGGGCTTGTTATCACTTGCTGCAGAGTTTAACTGGCACAAGTCCAGCAGGTGAGGCAGGACCAGGTTATTCACTGAAGACACTGTTACCTGTCACTATGCACGTGAATTTAGCATCAGAGTCCTCGGACACAGCACGGGATTTGATAGTGGTTTCAAATAGTGGCTGTGTTTCCTCCGTCAGCTGAGAAATGATTGCGCAGAAGGTGCTCCTGGAAGATTCAAGAAGCATTTCTTAGAGATAAAAGCACCAGAAAAATAAAAGGGTCCACCTTGTGTCTCACCTCAGCAGCCTGTGTTCTCATTGTCCATGCCCTCTTCCCTCCCATCATCCCTACACTTGCTCACAAGTCCAGTCCAGTGCCAGGGCATTTGACTGATTTCTCCCTCCTAAGATGACTGTCCATTTAAAGTGACATTTGGGAGCCATTCCCTTTGTCTTAGCTCTTAGGGCTATCAGGGCAATGAATGTTGACCCACTGGATGAATAAAGACCCATTTTAGCTCTTGATTATACCACGATATCTCTTTGGCCAGCCAAAAGCTTAGAGCTCCACCTAAAAAAGTCAATTCCCAGTTCTGAACCATAAATGTTTCAAGAGTTGTTCTGTTCACTGGGATTTTCTTTTATTTGTGAAGAATTTGTGTCATTTCAGGCCAAGTGTGAATTGAACATGTCTCCTGAACACAGCAGCCCTCTTAGAATGAAGAAAAGCTGCCAGCTATGGGACAGCTCACTAAGAAGATCTGTGTCTGGCTAGCAGCTTTGTGAACCAGGAATTAGCTGGGAAGGAACTCCCTGTTTAACTCCTTCCTGCTGCAGGTAGGCACTCACACTCCCTACTCCAGGAGTTCAGGCTCTGACCTCGAAGCTCATGCTGGGACACCCAAATAGCCAGAACTATCCTAACAGTGCAATCTATAATGCTCAAGAGCAGACCACGGATTCTCCAGGTATTTCAGCACTGTTCAATGAGTGCAATAAATCACCATATGCATCCAGCACTGCCAACCCTGCTGCATTATCATTGAGAGAGGTCCCAGAAAATCTGGGCTTTCTTAAATAAAGGGAAATTATTTTATTCCAAATTGGGTTTTCATTCAGATAATGCTGAGGCTCTTGGAAGGGAAGAGCTTCTTATTTAATTTTTCCCTCTGCAATTAAAACTCTACACATTTACAATACAAGAGGGGCCCCCAAGGTCTCAAGTGCAAAAACGCTGGGAGAAACAGCTAATATTGCAAGAGAACTGGTAGCTGGCAGCTCTATTTATATAATTTTCAGCAGTGAAAGACATTCCTTAAACGAGTGATTAGCTTTGAGAAACATGCAAGGTGCTGACAAATGCCCAAACCATTGCTGACAGCTCCACCATGAGCAGAAGGGCTCAGAGTGTGTGGTGAGGGTTCCATGAGGAGGACCCCAGCCTCACAAGCAGCCCCAGCTTGCAGGCAGGATTCTGGTGCTGCTGCCACTAATGCTCTACCTGCTAAGGAAGCAAACTGGTTCGGGGCAAACCAAGAAACCCCACATTTAGCATGACCCAGCAGGGGTAGGTGCACTGACAGGGACTAAGCACGCATGGCTGAAGGTGTCAGGAGAGCCACAGCCACAGCAACTGCCTGTTTTATCCACCCTGGAAGCTTACCTGGAGGCTGCAATGTCACTATTTTCCCTCTACCTTCCTGCAAGAATGGGTTTGTAAGAGATGCAGGGAGATGAATCCTGAGTAACAACCCACTGGGGCATAGCAGGAACGTCACCCAGCTCCCAGGCACCTTGTGCTGGATGAGGGTCAGGACAGGGGAAGCTTGGGATGTTGCAAACTTGATTAATCTACCGGATGAGGGTTATAAGCATGGTCTGTATCCTAACACATGTGTGGGATGGGATAAAAATCACAGATTCCACAGCTCAGACTCTTTTCTGTGGAAATCAATGGTTTCTAGGACACTGGCCCTGGCAAGCAACTCTTCAGTCAACTGTGGGGCCAGGAAAGGGCTGTGAGAGTCAAAAAAGACTGTTTCAAACCAGAGCAACCTTCCCAAATACCAATCCCAGGAAAAAAAATGCCCATTTCCCCAGAGCAAGGCAGACAATCCAGTACAAGGCAGTTACTGGTAGGGTTTTGATGCTCCCTTCAGTGCAGATCCCCCTCCCCGTACCAGTAAATGCCTTTCAGAGCCACATAAAAGAATTTACCAAGCATCAACCAACATTTCATACCCCAGCAGGAGGGCAACTGGATCAGCATCTTATAATCAAGTGATGCACACACACATAGTGGCTCTTGGGACCCAGTTTAATCCCAGCACCATGCCACCAGCACCAGCAGGCAGCACCAGGAATAAGTCTGGTCCACTCAGTGCAAATCCCACAACCAGGTGAAATACATACAGCAAAGGCTACTGAATGGCTTTGGAAAGCAGCTGTGGTGGAAGCTGGGGGCTCCACAGGCTAGGCAGATGAATCAGGGACTTGCCCAATGACATTTGGCAGGAAGCCTGGAAGGTCTGTTGAGTCTTTCAAAGAAACCATTGTGGTGGTCACAGCAGGATTTCAAGGCTCTGGCACTGTGGGGCTCTCAGCTGACTCACTCCAGCTGCAAGGAGGCTTGTCCAATTCAAATTGCTTTCTAAACCAGTAATTCAGAGTATTCGAGGAACTGGACACACAGCACTAGCCACTTTTTCTTTGGGCCTTCCTGGAGCTGCATCTTTGGGGCAGAAAAAGCCCTGGAGCCCAGAAGAGACCCCTGGCAATTCAGTAGCCTTTTCAATTAAAGAGGGATTTCCATACAAAAGCCTGCTGGAAAAGGAGATTTGAGAAGTGTATTCCTCTTGTTATGATTTTCTTTTTCTGACTTTTGGGTTAGAAATCCTAGTGCTATAGAGTGTTCTGGAGAGGCCTTTCCCTCCACAATCATTCTTCTACCTGCCACTCCAGCAAACCAGAAATGCCAACCGATTTCCAAATGCGTTCTTTTGCCAAAGGCAAAGTACAGCTGTACAAGTGCACTTTGGGGCAAAGTCCAAGTGAATGAGGATCCTCACAACAATGGCAGGGGGAAGAAAATTTTTTCTCTGGATGTCTCAGGGCAGTCACATCCAGTTTTTAATGTCTCTGTATGGAAGTCTCACTTTAATATAAAGAAGTAGCTGAACACCCATCCTTCGGCTAAGAAAGAGGAATATTTCTTGCACCTCAATACAGGAATTATGATGAACATTCACTTTTCTTTCTGCAGTTCAAGCAAGTATTAGGGATCAAATCGTGCAGGATGAGGCTGTTAGATCACTTCAGGGCTCTTGACTAATTAATTAATTAGTACCAAAGCATTACAGGTTAATCACGTGCAGGCAGATTCAGAAAAGTGTTTGGTCAGAGCAGTTTAATGCAATGTAGTTTTACCTTCCTAAACTGGAGGGAGAGAATCTGCTGCTTGATAAGCTAAGCAAAAAACAGCATAAAAACCATTAGAGAGAGAAGCACGGAAAGGAGCTGAAATAAACAAACCGTTACAGAGACATATTAATGATGAGTCATTTTGCAGAGGTCAGAGTTCCTATTAAAAGAAGGTACAGCTGCCTTAGGCTGCCTGCCAGGACGAGCAAGCCACATTGTCAATTGAAATCAAAGGCTGTAAAAATGAAATGGTCGTTAACCACAGAGAATCAGTGTCAGGACATTTATACAAGTAGGTTTCCAAGAAGCAGCACCTTGAGCCTTCCATGCACCACCCGCAGCACTGTGCTCCAAGCAGGCAACTCCACCCCAGCAGACGTCCAGCCCACTTCTCTGCTGGCAAGCAGGTGGCCTGAGCTGGGTGCCCTCTGTGCTTCCAAGGACAGCTCCTGGGAAAAGCTGAATACTCTCTGATCACACTGCTTTCCAGCTTGCTAATCAAATCACTAAGGTCTGGCAAAACATTAAAATAAAATAACAGAAGTAGACTTTACAAGAATCTACACATTTTGTTTTCTTTGTGGTAATATGTAGGAGCATTAAACAACTCAGGGAACAAAATCAAACACGCAGGTCCTGCACAAGACATCTTGATGAGCTACTTACCAGTGGTCACCAGCTCTCCCAAAGGAGTGTCTCCAGGGACTCATGTCCTAGCCAAAGGGCCACATTGCTGACTGTGGCAGCAGCCCCTTGCAGGCTGTAGGAAACAACCTCTGTGCATTGACCTGCAGCAGTCTGGAACAGTTCCTCAAGCCTTGACTCACTCACATGGCAATCAAAAGTCTCAAACTAACAGGGACAAGCTAGCCAGCAGCATGTAAGCTCAGTGACTTAATTGCATTGATGCATGTTACACCTATGCAACAACCTCACCATACAGCCTTGGAAATGAGAGCAGCGTGGGCATTCCCTCTGGAATGTCCCAGGCCAGACTGCCACATCCCCACGTGCAGAGAGATCAAACCTTTTCAGCCTCTGTGAACCACCAAACTTCAGTGCTCTAGGATGGTGCTACAGAAGACAGCAGAAAGAACCTCATGGAGGGCCACCTGCAGGTGCACCTCTTCAGGTCTCCTACCCAAATCTGGGAGTCCCAGTCATGTGGAAACCAGCAGGGCTCCAAGTCTTGCCCTAAAAATGACCACAGAGAGACCCTGAAAATGGTCCTGCCAACTGTACACTCGACCTGTGGAGGCACAATCTCCATATGAACACTAAGAAAAAAAGTAGTTCAGCTTGAAGTCCTGACACTTTACACAAATAATTGCATACTTCCTTTGAGAAGAAAAATCTGAAGGGCTCACTGACTCTCATCCTTCAGGAGAGTAAAGACAGCAGAAGTTTTGGACTGTTGCTCGGGAGCAGCTTTAACCCAACAAACATGGGTGGCACTTGGCCTTTTGGCAGCAGCTTCACCCTCTCCACCCCCAGCCACACAATCCTGGTCCATTCCCAGTGCCAACTGCTGGTCATGCAGCCAAAGGATGTGCAGGTTGGGCGTGATCCAGCTGGGGAAATCAAGTGCTCACAGTAACAGGCTGGGGATCACTCACTCACCTGATCCATCTTTCATGTGCTGTGCTGGTCCATAGGAGAAGCCAGACAGAGGAGCTGTGTCCTTTGAGCTGTATCCTTCCACCCCTTGGAACATCTCTGTGAGCTCTGTGCCCTTTCTGGCACTGCCAGGCACAGCTCTGCATTACCTGCCTTACTGAACAGCACCTCACCTTGTCCTCAACACTCACAGACACTCTCAGAACTTCTAGAGCTCAATTGCACCTTGTGCTGCTCTCAGCCCATCCTGACCTCCTGGGGATCCAGGTTCCTCCTCCCACACTCCTCCCAAGCACAACCACCCCAAGTGATCCCAGGGGCAGCTGTATCCCTGTGCTCTAGGCTGCCCCCAGGCACCTCCATCTGGCTGGAAACACAACTCACTGGTTTAACTTGTCTCAAAACATTTTGCTTACCACTGAAAGGGAAAAACATCTTTTTACCCACCAGGAATACTAAAGATCTTCTTAAAAGGAAGTTCCCAAAATCCTTGCTAGCTAGAAAGCTAGTGTAGGCAGTAGTGTGGTTTTAATCATGATTTCTTGCATAAGACAAATAGGGATGTGTCTTGGCTTGGACGTAAAGAAAATAGCAAGAGTCAGAACAAAGGCTGCTTGTGCCATGAACCCATTGTGCTCATGGATGTGATCAAACAGTAAGCACAGACAGTGCTTTTTTTTTTTAATCCCCAGTATTAAGACAACATGGGCTTTATTCGCTGCACATCCTGAGACAGTGCTGAACACTGAACTGAGGGTCTCTTGAGGGTCTCTCGATATTATCAGAAGAAAAAGGCCATCATGTATTAATTGAAGTTTAACCTCAATATGCTAAATTTGCTTTTCAGACTATAGACTTAAGCCCCAGAGAGCACAATCAAATTGTGGATCCTGCAGCCAGCAGAGCCCTGCCTGCAGGCAGCTGGCATTTCACTTCAATTACGTTCCAGCATATCCATGTAGAGCTGTGACAGCACAGCTCCATCAGAACCCAATCTACCCTGCTGGAAACATGGGGCTCCTGAGCAGGGCAGCAGATACTGCAGCGTGCTTGGTCTGATCCTCTCTGGCACTGGGCTGCCTGTGCCCCAGTCTCCCCAAAGACTCACTAGCACACACAGCACAGGGCTCTGCTAACGAAGTGCAGCATCAGCAGCGGATGTGTCTCCCTCGAGCAAGCTCGGGGCCATTACAGTTACTGGATAAAGGTAAATGCTTATGTTATCCTGAGGAACACATCTAAAGCAGTGAATCAAGGCCTCAGGTGTAACCTTTCCTTCTATTGGAGAAGTGGACTTCAAAAACATCTGCTCCAGCCATGTCCAACACTGGTGGGATGAAGCCTCCTCAGGCACCTCCCACTGATGAAGAGAAGCTCAGCTTTTTATAAGCTAGTTCTGAAAATACACAACTGTTCTCTAGTGCTGGACTGTAGCACTATACCTCTCCATCACACCCCTTCTAACAGTCTCAGTTCTTTGTTAAATTTCATTTTATCATATGCTTTCAAACTCCTTTGGCCATTTATCATCCTCTTAAAGGTTTTATCCCTTCAACTACTCCTAATTTTCTTTGGAAGTGAAGACAGCCTTCCTCGTTTTTCACACACTTGCCAAATTTCAGTCTTGCAAGGGCAGAAGGCAGAACTGTCAACACCACTCACTTTTTTTAACCACTCAAGTTGATGGTCTGGGCTGGCAACCACTGGCACCAAAAAGTTAATTGCTTGAAAAACATAGATTTTCAGTCTGGCACCTTTTTTAACCCTCTCATGCAATTATTCATGAAATTACTCTCTTTCTGTATTACCCTTGAGATAAAGAAATCTTTCTCCTTCCAGTGCACTCCTCACATGGAAGTGAACAAGAGCTCAGGAGACCCTGAAATAGGCTTAACAGTGGCTCCATCCTCATATGAACAAGCACCTGGACTCAAGCTGCTTGAGCTGCAGTAGTGATCAATATTTTTCAGTGCTCTTCCACAGCATGAAAACTGACCCACACAAGCTGTCCAGTGAAGGAAAAAAAGAGCAAAACGTGTCCACGACAACAAAGCTGACACGTCCAAGTTATGTTTTGAGGGAATGAGCATTGCACCAAAGCTTCTTGGGAAGCCCATGGAGGGCCTGGCAGCCTGTACATCCCGGGAGCTGGACAGAAGGATGGGCAATTTCCTACAGACATTCCCCCTTGCTGGCTCTCTGATCCCTGACATTGTTGGGCATGTTTTGCACATGAAGACTTACAAGTGTAAGGTTTCCTATGAACTTGCCTGCCTTCAAGGTTAATACTACTTGAGACAAATACAAGCCACTCAGAATCCTGCCTCAGCTGTCAGCAGTGAACCCTATTCAACGTTTAAAAGCAAATACTGAGGCTTTCACGTAGGCATGGTTGTGCTCACAGCTGCTTTCCTGCCACGTGTCCCGCTCCTTATCAAGCACTCCCTGCACACACAGAACGAGTGTGCTGGTGTTCATACACCATGGCAGGAGCTATCAGCAGGCTGTGATAAAGCAGCTCAGAGTGCTGTGTTGCTGTACAAGACACATTGTTATTTCACAGACTGGAAAACAGATGTATTGAGTCTTTGCTTGTCAAGGTCACAGACCAAATCGATGTCAGAGATGCAGAAATGTGGCAATTTTTTTCTGCAGGTAATTACTTTTTTGCTGAGATGAACAGGGACTTGTGTGTAACAATTCAGGCTAGATTTCATTAACAGAGAAGGTGGGAAACAATAAATTAAGTTACATATTCCTGTATCAGCCTCTGTAATACTCTGCAGATTTGTGTATTTTAACTCTGAATTGTTACTGCCTCTATGGCCCAAATTAAACTTAGAAACACACCAAGGAATAAGAAATGGCCAAAAAAAAAGCAAAGTAAATATTGGACAATGAGATGCCCAGGAAAGGTGACATCCTCCTGGCAGCTCACTATGCAGAGAAAAGAAAAACAATGAAAATAAAATTGCCTGCAACAGCCCTTCCATCTTCCTCTTCTTGGACCAGGCGATGCTGTGAAGTGTGAGACTGAGTCAACGTGAGATAACAACCTCATTCACTCAAGATCTTCCTCCCCTTGTCCAAAGAGAGCAAGGGTAGAGCAGGTTTTAATTCCATCTCCTGGGAACTGTCTCTGCTGTGGCATGAGAGGTGCCTTGTTGGGAGATGACCACGCTCTGCCCTCCACACAATGGTATCCCTGGCCTGGGAAACACCCTCTTTTATGAGGTTTCCTGAGAAGAGCACAGCTCTCACATGTGATATACTCCGTATCTTTACAGTGGCCCTGTACAGGGCATCGGCTCATCAGCCTACACACTGGCCTCCACTTGGCTTTCTAGGGGATATGGACATATGGACAGGAGGCTATAGAAAGGGAGCTGGAAAATCTCCCTTTGGAATTGTTGAGGATTGTTATTTGGAGTGCACAACTGCTGAGGAGCCCCACTCAAAGCAGACACCTCTGTGCAGGTAGCTACAGCAATGGGAAACAGCCGTCTCTGTCCTACAGGTCACAGGGTGTGGAGATGAGTCATTGGCATCCTAAACTTTGCCTTTCCAGTAGGTACTGGCTGTCCCTCCTTCCAGAGTTTGAGACACTTCCATCCCACAAATCAAACTGACTGAGAGCTCTCAGCTGCCTTAGCTGGCACCTGACCAGGGGGTTACACCACTCCTCGCCAACAGCAAAGTCCCGTTGGACATTACAGGTACCCAGCTGCTAAAGAGGGAACACGACTGAACTAAACCTGCTTTTCAGGAACCAAGTGCTCCTCAGTTTCCAGCACACTTTATTATAGCAACAGATCTTTCTCCTTCATTTGATATTATGTGCTAAGCAAGAGGGACAAGATTGGGAATGGTTTCCAGCCAGAAGAGCCAGGTGGCAAGGCCCTCTCCTGAGCTCAACTGCCACCCCGAGCAGAGTTATCCAAGAAAAGATCAGAGGCAATGTCACTGCACTCTATAAATATCTGTATATGATGTAGCTATGACAGTAGAAAGATATTCAAGCAAGGAAGCAACGCTCTAATGAGACTGAGGAGCAGACAGCTGCATTAGGTAAGAGGTGCAGATCACTTCCAGCAGAGGTTTGCCTAGCACTCAGATGAAGGTTTTAGATAGAATTCCATTTCTCTGTACAATACACTCTCCAGACTCGCTAGCTCTTACAAAAAGGACACCTAAAAAGACGTCTTGAGGCTTGTGGCCCATGAATGCAGCTAAGGTAGACCCTGAACAGGACTGACAGCTCCTCCTCTCACTTCGTGAAATAATTACTTGCTTGAAATAATTGCTTTGAGACATAACATGTTTGTTTAAAAAAAAACAACCCCAAGACAAAAAAAATCCTGTCAGCAACCAGAGCAGAGGGCAAGTCACTGTGGCCATAAGCTGCTCCTGACACTGCTCAATATCAGGTATGTTAAAAGACCAGCAAAGGAAAGACATTGAGCTGTTTGCTCACAGGGAAAATCCTTACAAAAGACTAGTTCCCAAGGGCACAAAGAGTAAATACCCTGAATACTCTGTTTAATAAAAGGATGATGTTCTGGCCTTTTTAACCACCTCTATTCTTCTGGCTTTCTTAGCACCACCTCTGGAAAATTCTACAAGTTAAAACCCAAAAAAATATGTTCTGGTTACCTAATTCATATCCTTCCATTTACATGATATCCCTTTCCTCCAGTAGGATTAGGCAGACCAAGTAAGACATCCCAACTGCCCTCAACATAGAATTACAGAATGGTTTGGGTTGGATTGGACCTTAAAGCTCATCTTGTTCCATCACCTGCCATGGGCAGGTGACCTAGACCAGGTTGCTCTAAGCCCTGTCCAACCTGGCCTGGAACACTTCCAGGGATGGGACAGCCACAGCTTCTCTGGGCAACCTGTGCCAGGGCCTCAATATCCTCACAGGAAGAATTTAATCCTAATAGCCCAACTAGCCCTGCCCTCCATTAGTTTGAAGCCATTCCTCCTTGTCCTGTCACTCCAGGCCCTTGTAAAGAGTCTCCCTCCATCCTTCTTTTAGGCTGCCTTCAGGTACTGGAAGGCCACAATTGGGTTACCCAAAAGCTTCTCCAGGATGAACAAATCCAGCCTTTTCTCATAGCAGAGGTGCTCCATCCCTCTGACAATCTTGGTGCCTCCTCTGGACTCCTTCCAACAGCTCCATTCCTGTGCTGGGATCCACAGAGCAGAGCGTGCTCCTAAGTCACCCCAGCAGCAGGGATTTCCAACCTCAGTTTCTTTTCTTAAAGATCTCTCCATGTCTTTGTGTACCTCTACCACGTTACTACACTTTCTACTGCTTTAAGAAGCGGTGGACAGGAAAATATTTTAATTAAACATACTCTGTGTATATATATAAAGACAGAAACAGAGAAACCTGAAAAAAAACCCATTTTCTTTGGATTGGAATATCCATTTTTGTTTTCTAACCACTACAGTAGCCTCCAACAGCAATCCTGTGTCTGCATCACTTGCCCCATTGCCTTTGTTAGCTTCAAACCCAGCAAATCCAAATCCATTCTGTGTTAGAGAGCTGCTCAGTGTTATCTGCTGTTCTGCATGTTGCTCATCGTGCTTTTCAAGTTCTCCCAGGTAAGCTCTCCAGATGTTCCTGGATTTAATTAAAGGCATAATTGCTTTCTGAAAGTCTCCTTGCTACACCATTCTACTCATTTGCTTCCCAGAATTGTCATGATACATTTTTTAATTACATAACATAAAAAGCCACACTTCATTCAAGCCCTTGCCCTGCATTTTAGACAACAGTTTCCAAAAATCCTGGCTCAAGTCTTCAACACTTGTAGGGCTCTGCAAGGAACCAGACTTTTATATGCCTCCTCCCTAACTCATGAGGGAACCTAGAAGTTGCCATGAACTCAGGGAAAGGTCAATTTTGCCATTTAATGATTATTTAGTCACTGCTTCTTACAACAGAAGGGGCAGACAGTGAATTTAAGAGACAAAATTAAATTGCCTTGCCACAGGCTTTGACCATCATGTACGTAAGTGGCTGGAAAAATGATTGGAGAATTTGTGGAAATTGAATGTGCGCTGATTTAACTGGAGCAGCAGAGTCCCTTTGCCAGCACTGGGCTCCCACAGATGGAGATTGGGGTGCAGCCACAGCAGCATTAGGCTGAAAAGCTCAAAAGGTTCAGGGCTCAGAGCTCTGCAGCCATGGGCCAGATTTACCATGCCTGAGCCACAGGCTCAACTAGTGGTGCAGCCAGAAGCCCTGCCTGCATGGGTGCTACACTGCTCCTTGCCTTCCCCAACAGAGAAAACTTCAGGAATCCAACTGGGAACACTGAAGGTATTTCTTGCAGGATGGATGAACTCTCCTTTACGGTTAAACTGATTAAAGCTGCAATTTGAGCGTAGTCAAGGAAAATAAAAGTTAAGCTGTAGGCAACCCAAACACCTCAACACCATATTTATTAAAGCCAGTCTCTGCTTGTAATCGGCAGAATGGAGTCTTTGGGCTCAGTTAAGAGATTTCCAGTTCACAGTATGATCTGAGGCCGCAGGCTGTGGACCCTGCACGGACATTTGGTGGTGCTGAAGATGTCACTGTGTGCAGCCAGTCTGCGATTAGCTCACACCCCAGCATGACATGATACCGCCACAAAGGAACTGAATTTAGGCAACTTCACTCTGGCGTTACCCCAGTTTTAACACCTGACTTCCAAGCAGCACTTTTTTATCTCTTTTGGTCCTGCATTTATTTTTATGAATGTCTGACTCCTTGAGGCATCAATGCTTGACATGCTGGAAATGGATTATTTATAAACCATCAGCAGGGAAGAGGCACACTCATTTGGAGAGCTCATAGACTGAAGAGCATTCCCAGTGAATTCAAAGCAATTTCAAGGCTTTTTTGAGTGCCTCACACAATCACCGACACCTTGGGCGCTGCTGGCACATCACCCTGTAATTTTGTGTTTGCTAACCTCAGTCAGGCTCAGCTGACAGCATGTTTATCATACCTTCCCCCTGCGAACAAAGCCTTATTCCTACTCCAGACCCTGTGCCGGGGGCCATTCCTGACCCAGGAATGCTGATCTCATTGCTGCTCAGGCCCTATCTACAGTGCAGAAATGCCTTTTTGACAATAAGATAAGGCACCCGAGCACAGAGCCCAGTGGGCCCCTCGCTCTGTCTGGTGAGCCACCTCACTACAATGAAGGCAGGAAGGTCAGTGCTGTTCCCTGAGTTT
The DNA here is from genome assembly GCA_013397555.1 of Urocynchramus pylzowi. Taxonomy (NCBI): domain Eukaryota; kingdom Metazoa; phylum Chordata; class Aves; order Passeriformes; family Fringillidae; genus Urocynchramus; species Urocynchramus pylzowi. The sequence goes on from VZRH01002255.1 coordinate 2,207,351, forward strand.
AACTGGAGACACTCGTGTTTGTCAGGATTTCATAAGGACAGCTTGGACTGAGACTTTGCTGGAGTCCGCAGCTTTCTCATGAGGGGAAAAGGAGAGGCAGCACCGCTCAATCTCTGGTCTCTGGTGACCAGCGACAGGTCCTGAGGGGCCAGCATGAAGCTGTACAAGGGGGTTTAAAATCGATTAGATTATTGGATAGTCAGAAAGGGTTCTGCACTCAGAAGGTGGTGGGTCACCAGAACAGGCTCCACAGGGCAGCAGTCATGGCCCCAAGGCTGCCAGAGCTCCAGGAGTGTTTGGACAACCAGCTCAGGTGCAGGACAGGATTGTTGGGGTGTCCTGGGCACGGCCAGGAGCTGNGGCCAGCTCGGGGACAGCACCCACAGCAGCGCCTTCCCCTGGGCCGGCGCTCACCTGTTCTGGGGCCGGATGCCCAGCAGGTAACTCCGTCGGTCCGGCCGCGAGGCCCAGGCCGCGCTCTCGGCCTCCTCCGCCCCGTCGATGTGGCTCGNGTCTCAATCATCTTTGTGGATAGGATATTCCATGATTCTATTCTATGATTCCACCACTTCACACACCCGCTCAGCCACACACAACGGGCCATGTCAACAGGCCCTGCCCGGCAAGAGCTGCGATGCCGCCAGCTCTCTTTGGGAAGGGGAGGGACGCACAGCTCTACAGCACGCACCAGCTCCTCCGGAGAGCCGGAGCCATCGCTTGGTTTCGTCCCCTGGAGCAGCTCCCCGGGGACGGCCAGGCCCGCTGCCTGCACCGCTTCCAGCCGGCCGGCCTTGCGCTCCCTCCGAGGCCTCCCGGCTTGGGTGAGGNTGTCACTCACCGCCGCCGTTTATAGACCCTCCGCACATGCCGCTGTCAATCGTGACGCGGCGGCCACTGCCCGGCCTCCCCGGGCCGGCTGCCCGGCCTCCTCCTCCTCCTCCTCCTCTTGCCATCGAGTCCAGCTTTTGAGGAAGAAGTGAACTTTTCCTTATAATAACCTCCCCATCACAGGGGGATTTCTCACACCTCAAAGATCTCCCTGGTGACCACTGACAGAACCCGACGGTACAGCGTTGAAGTTGTGTCAGGTTTACACTGGATATCAGGAAAAGGTTCTTCCCCAGAGGATGGTCGAGCACTGAACACTTTTCCATGGAATGATCATCCAAGGCTTCCAGAGCTAAAGGAGCTTTTGGACAACGCTCTCAGACACAGGGTGGGGTTGTTGGGCTGTCCTGTGCAGGGCCAGAAGTTGGACTTGAAGTCCTTGTGGGTCCCTTCCAGCTCAGGTCATTCCGTGATCTCTCAGGATCAGCTCCAACATCCCCCACTTCCTTGCAGGCACAAGGCTCCCACACTGCCTGGCTGCACCACTCAGCATGGGCATGGCAATCACATCCTCACATCAGGCTCTCATGACTTGGCAGCCTGTTTTTTACCCCAGAATGCCCAAGAGAAAGTCTGTGATGGTATTTATTCAGTCTCTGTAAAAAAAGACAGCACAAAAGAGAGATGTAAAAGGTGGATGCATGTCACAAACAATTACTAGCAGTGATTTAATACCAAATGAAAATATAATGAGTAATAAAATTGACTTATTTTCTTGTTCTACCTTTCTCTTGCCTGTCAAGTTGTTGCATCATGTGCTGCAGACATGTCACTGGTGGCACCGCATCCCTCCAGCACTGGAATGATGGATGGAACAGAGTCACTGTGGATTAGCTGCCTGCCCATGGCTGCACATCAGTGGTTGCAGCAGGAGCAGGGAAATTATGGCAAATTGCTCCATTCCAGGAAATACAACATGATTAGAGCTGATCCTCCTGGGGCAGGAGAGGCAGCAGATGTGGCAGCAAGCAGCAGGGCAGGTGATGGATCAGTTGATGCAGGACATTCCTGATTCCTTTTCCTCAGCAAATACTGTGGTTTGGAATGTCACTTTGGATAGGGACTTTTGGCACCAGGGTATGCACAGACACACAGAGTGTGTGCATCACCTATACAGGTGACACAACAGTGGCAGGTGATCACATTACCAGGCATGTAAATTGCAGGATTTGTGATACCAGAGAGGATATTTGATCTTGGCAAATGCAAAGGAGATAGACCTCCTAAGACATTTGGATGTGGTCCTAGGAAATATGGAGAAGAGTGGTCCCAGAGGACTGACTGAAGGCCTCACCTTCACCAGGCAGTGAAATAGGAGATGAAATTGCATAAAACAAATGGAACATGATCCATGGGGGAAACTACAAAACTCATTTTCAATAGGCAGCAGTGAGCTCTGTGTGAGCTAATGTCACTTAGAAATAATCCATCTCAAACAGAAAACGGCAGACCCCAAAAAAACCCAAACAGAACTCAGAGAAGGGCAGCAAAGATGAGCCAAGGTCCAGGCTGGCTGCTGTTAGAAGGGTAACTGTGTGGACTGGGACTCTTCAGCCTGGAAGAAACTACTGAGGTGCCCATGACTGAGGTATACATAGCTGAGAGGGGCAAGGAGAACAAGTCAAATTAGCAGGAGGCAAAATAAGTGAAAGGGAGATGTTTCCTCCCTCCCCTTGGCTTTAGGCTACTCCCACACATGGCTGTGGCTGTTCAATGTCAACAGGGATTAATAAAATCCACAGGACAAATCTGTGGAAAGAAAATCTCCTGAGGTTTATGCAGTATGAAGATATTACCTTCAGATCAAGAAATGTTTGAGCTGCATAAGAATGTTCAGTGTGTGCATGCCCTGATCTCACACCCTTTGCTCTGCTCTGGTTGCTGCCCAAATGTGGGAGGCAGGATGCTGGGCTGGGAGGACCCAAGCTGGCATTCTCCTGATCCCACCCCTTTCTCTGGAAAGAGAAAGAGGATTTTCAGGTCCCACAACTTCAGGAAACCTGAAGTCCCAACATATGAATTACACATTATTTTACCATTAGCCCAGTCTCTTGGCGTATTGATTTGATAAAGACAGCCCAGACTAGCTAAGAAGGGTGTCCAGAACAGGTAGGTTTCTGCTTTGGGCCTGGAACTGTGTGTGGTTTCAGATTCCCAAATACAGGAAAGACACTAATATGCTGGATCAAGTCCAGGGAAGGCCATCAAAAAGACTGAAGGAGCTCAGACACCTGACATAGGAGAAGAGGATGAGAGAAACTGGGGTTTAGGCTTTGGAGAAAGGCTAAATGGAGACCTCCTTGTTTTCTTTACTACCTCATAGGTGGGCACAGACTCAGAGGTGCAGAGTGATGGAATGAGAGGCCAAAATGCAAATGACAAGGAGGAAAGCTCTGACTGGATATTAGGAAAATTACTTGCCCTGTGAAGGGAATCAAGCAGTACCACAGTGACCCAAGAGACAGGCAATCTCCATTCTGTGAGACAACTGACTGTGGATGGGACAGGGTGCTGAGCAGCTGATTGACATCCTGCTCAGAGTGGGGGGCTGGGCCAGAGACCCCCAGAGCTCCCTTCCCACCCTGGTCATGTCATGGTTGGGTGCTGCACCCCGTCAGTGGAGAGAAGCCCGCATGGTGAGCGCAGGTTTAGCTCAGATGTGAGAAAGAGCCTGCTGTGGTGTTTGATCCTCCCCCCGACGCGCAGGGCTTATATTCTTTTTCTGCCCTTTCAAGCTCTGAATGGTTCTTGTGCCTGTTGCCTGCTGAGACAGCTTCCTCTCACAGCATCTGCTCTCCCGTCAGTCTGCTCAGAGAGTGACAGTGCCCTCTGCTCCTGGCTCCGGGGGAAACACGTTCAGCTGCTGGAGCCTGAGCCAGCAAGAAACGAGGCTTCAGACCTCGTTAGCAAAGCTTTCTTCCTCTGCCTGCAAATCCAGCACCGACTCACACAGTCACAGATGTTTTCTCACTCCTCTTGCACAATTTATCCTTCCTTTTCCCATCCTGCACCCTTAAGTTCCTCCCTTTCTAAAATGACAGGCTTCTTCCTGCACTCCAGCAACAAGCTCTCACCTCTGGTTCTTTCCTAGATGTTAACAGATGGTGCCAGGGCAGGGCTCTGACAGAGGACGAGCACAATGGGCTTCCTGAGGAGCTATTTGGAGGAGGATTCTTTCTTTCAAGCCTGAAGAAACAGTCTACAGGGAATGCAGCAACCTCCAGCTGTTTGAAGAGATTCTGCATCAACCATAAGTGTCATCTTTAGCTATGGGAAAGTGCTGGGGTTAATTTAATGATCATTTTTATTAGCTATGTGTGTCGCATAGATAATAACTCTGCAGTGTACACGTGCCACAGAGCTGCTGGCACATACTCAGCCAGAACCTTCATTTTAAATCATTTATAGATATATTTCCAAATGCCTGGCTGGACCCTGCAGAAAATAGGAAAAAGGACGGTCTGTGTGATCTCAGACAGCTGGGGAGATGAGCACAAAGGAAGGTCCTATGCTATGCATCACCTTTGCTGTATCCATGGAAGGAGAGGACCAGTCCTTGTTGGAGCAGGGATTGCTCTGGGTCAGGTTGAGTGAACAGGGTGTACCAGGTTTTCCTGTCTTTGCAGTGTAACTATCCCATTCTGCACAAAGGAAAGGACATGGAGGGAGAAAGTCTGTCCTCAACCCACCAGCTGTGTTAGGTTTGGCTTTTTCCTTCCACCTTCTTCCCCATCTGTTATAAAAGAAAAGCAGCAGTTAGAGGTGCATCCTTCAGCCTTGCTTCGTCCCTCCGACCCTATGGCACAGCTCAGCCCTGCCCTGGGTTCCGTAGGGTGTGGATCCACGAGCACTCAGCCACAACTGCTTCTCTCTGCCATCCTGATGCTCTTCCATGCTGCCTCCTGGGAGAGACATCCCTGATGGCCTTGCTTTTCCTTGGTCAGCCCATAGCTACAGGATAGAGAAATTTCAGCAGTAGAGTGTGGGTCTCTCACAGCGTCCTCTCTAACTGGTCCATGGTCCCCCTCATGCTAAAGTCCTGGTCCCCATCTGGCACCATGGGAGCCTGCTTCCTAGGACTGTTCACATAGGGAGAAGCCAGCCAGATGCAAATTCGTCTGCCCTGAGTTCACTCCTCCGAGTTTTGTGTCACACTCCCTTCCCAGTCACTTCAAAGTTCTTTGGGAATGGCAATCAGTCACTCCCTGGCCACCCTCTGTCCTCTCTAGTCACCATCTCCAGCTAATTTCCTTGTAGCCCTGATGCCTCTGGAAAGGTGATGAGTATTGGGTTAATGAGCCTGACCTAGCCTAACCTTGCAAGTGCAAGTCTCGGCACAGCGCTGTGGAGTCCTCCATGCGTCCCTTCTTTCCCAGAGGGGCTTGTGCAACCTCCGGAGGGCTGGCCCGGCGCCACTTCCCCTGCGGCTCGTGATGCCCGGCCCGGCTGGCGGGGACTTCTCGGAGGAGGGGGGTTCTACACGCCCACCCCACCCACCCCTGGGAGTGCCGGCTCCACCATGAACCTTTCGGGCCGTGGTCCCCAGGAGAGACGTGAGTGCGGCCGCGGAGCCCGGGGGGGTGTGGGCAGGGGCAAGAGTGGGGATGAGAGCTTGGGTGATCTTGGGGGGACGGACAAGGCCATCTGTGGGGACACGGTGAGGACACCAGCGGGGATGAGGGTAAAGACGGCTGTGGGGATGGGGTGGAGGACGCTGGGTGAGGACACCCGCGGGAATATGAGCGAGTATACCCATCAGGGGGTGGAGGACAGGGTGGGGAGGATGGGAGGACATCTGTGAGGAGAGGGGCAAGTATACCTGTAAGGAGTGGAGGGGGGGACTATGGGGAGGAGGGGAGGACACTCCTGGTGAATAGTTGAGGTCACCACTCAGAATGGGGACAAGGACACCTGTGGCGAAGGGGCAAGGCCGATTGTGGGGATTGGGTGAGGTCACCAGTGGGGATGGTGGTGAAAACACCCGTGGGGG
>VZRH01002256.1:559-39073 GCA_013397555.1 Urocynchramus pylzowi
TGTCATCCATCCACCCACCCATACTTCCATCCATCGATCCACTTGTCCATCCACCTACACACCATCCATCCATCCATCCATCCATCCATCCATCCATCCATCCATCCATCCATCCATCCATCCATCCATTCATTCTCTGGCCACAAGAGCATCCCTGTTCTTCCAATCTTCCCTGCCTGCTGGGACGGGTATCCCTCTTGAAGCCCACCATGCCTGGCCACTGGGTGAGAGTGGGATGCTGGGCTGTGGCTGCAGTGTTGTTCCCACCTCCACCTGCTGTTTCTCCACAGCCATTACCATAACCGAGCAGCCGGTCTCTGTCTCTGTCCCGGTGGGATATTCCTTCACGCTGCGGTGCCGAGCCCAGGGACGTACCTCGCTGCAGTACCAGTGGTTTTGTCAGTACCAGGTAAGGATGGGCTGGCCCTGGGTGTGGCACCAGGCTGTGTCCCTGCACACAGTGGGGGAGCTGAAGGAGGGGAGGAAAGCAGGGGTTTCTGCTTTTGTTGTTCTTACAAGGGGCTTCCTAGTGCCTTCTGCTGCCAGCAGCGAGGAGGGAATTGCTGCCCACTGCCTGTGTTTTCCCTTTAGTCTGACTGCCGCCTCATTCCTGGAGCAACCAGCCAAGACTTGCCCATCATTGCAGAGCAGACCCAGCTCTACACCTGCAGAGTCAATGACCTCCACAGAAATGCCGTCTTCTCTGACTGGGTGAAGGTAGAGGTCCATCAGTGTGTTGCCAGAGGTACAGGCTTGTCTTTTATCTTCTTGATGGATTATGGAGTCACAGAATGGTTTGGGTTGGAAGGGACCTTCAAGCTCATCTTCTTCTGCCCCTTGCCATGGGCAGGGACACCTTTCACTAGACCAGGTTGCTCCAAGCCCTGTCCACGTGCACCTGCACCTTATGCTTGCCATGGGTTTCCCAGAATTATTCTGGGTATTGGGACTGGAAGAACCCATCTGGCTACTTCAAAGCTGACCAAAAATGGGGTGTGGTTTTCCTTAGAATGTTGACTGTACCTTTGTCAGGAAAGGGCGAGGATCAGGTTTGGGAAGCCAGAGGCAGGGCTTTGGTGTGGCATTTACTATCACAGGCATTGCTCCCAAGGGTTCCCTGCTCCCCAAGGAGAAAGGTGCAGTAGTGATGGTCGAAGATGGTGTTGTTTGCTGAGGAGGGAGGACCAATTCTGTCTTGCTGCCTTGCAGGTCTGCCCCCTCGGCTGTGGCAAGGAGAACCAGTGATTGTCCTGAACCCCAGGGAGCAGCGGGTGGAGGTGGGGCAGCCGCTGCAGCTGCAGTGTGCTGCCATGGGGGTCCCAGCCCCCAGCTACCAGTGGTACCGCAATGGGAACCTGCTGGAGCAGCAGAAGAGAAAAAAGCTCTGGGTAAGGTTTTCTGGGGATAGTGCAGGAGCTTTGGGTGCTGAGGTGGGTAATGGGAGAAGCTGATTGCAGGGTTATGAGAAAGCCCTCCACGTATCACCCTGCTGCTTTGGTAGCTGGCTGGATGACTCTTACGGACTTCTTTCAAAGTTGTGGATATTCCTCTAAGAGGTAACCAATCCAAAGATGTGTCAAGGGCTCTCAGCACATCTCTTGTGCCCTTTTACACAGAGACATGATAACAGTTACTGTCTGTGTGTGGAGGGGACTGCAGATTGACAGAGCTGTGGGAATGCTGTCTGCCTGCTGGAGACCTAGAAGGAAATGTGCTTGGTCCTGACAGAAAAGAGTCAGGGAGGCAGTAGAGGGGCCGGCTTTATTTTGTGTCTCTGGCTGAGTGTAAATCAGTGCTGTGTCCTTGAATCAGGAAATTCCTTCCAGGGCATCATGTGAGAGGCACAAGGACAAGACATCCAGTCTGTCCTCAGTAGTGGTCGATGGTATTACAGATGGTCTTAGATGGTATTACATGGTGGCCTTAGATTGCAATTCTGATGGGAGAGTTCAGTCTGGACACTAAGAAGAGGTTGTTTTCGGAGGTGGATTGTGCTGTGCTGGAGCCAGAAAGGCAGCAATGTGCTTGGAGGTGTTCAGGGCTTGAATAGACAGAGGTGTGGCCACCTTGACTCAGTGGTGGCTTTAGTCCCTCTCTGAGCAGGATCCTGGGCTGGAGAACCAGAGTCCTTGCCAGCTGGTTCTGCTCTGGTTCTTGTCCCTGTTCTGATTCTTTGTGGGGTAAAGTCTCTGCAAACAGCAGGAATAATACTTTTTATTCCATGAACACAAGCCTTTGGCAGATCCTGGCATGGAGCTTCAGACTTCCACTATAAATAATGTGATTTAACTTTTGATCTGCCTAGATCACCCACACCAAGGTCAGTGACTCGGGCACGTACCTCTGCTGTGCCTCCAACAGTCATGGAGAGCATTGGACCAACGCCGTGGACGTTCACATCGGTGAGCAGAGCCAGCCCACATCCCTGTGCTGCATGTCACCCAGTGTCACTCCTGTCTCCCTGCAGCCCCTCAGGGACTCCGGCCAGCCCCGGGCCGGCAGACAGCGGGGGGGACCCCGATGTGTCTGACAGCGGGGGGACACTCTGGGGACACTCAGAGGGGGGACACTCTGGGGACACTCAGAGGGGGACACTCTGGGGACACTCAGAGGGGGGACACTCTGAGGNNNGGTTACATTTAAAGGGAGGTGGAAACAAAAAGTAGATAACATTTGTTGACCAATAAGGATGCTAAAGGGATGGAATCTAGAGGAATGGACATTTTGAACAACGTGTAGGATAATTCTTGGGGTCTGACTCTTGGCCTCCAGCTAATCATAGGACGGATTGGGCCCAAGGTTCTGGATAAACAGGATGGGATGCTAAGTGACTGACAGAGGGCCAGGGTGGGGATTTGGGGATGATCTCAACCCATGAGAATGATAACACAGGTATAGGGAAGGAGTACAGTTTGGGGTAAACTACTTAGGAAAACTAAGGGAATACAAAAAACTATTACAAAGCATTACAAAGTAGTATAAAATATAAAAACACACTACAACAACCTGGTGTGAGACATAATTAGGGGGGACAAAGGAGTTTGGTGCTCTCTGGAGGTGCTGAGCTGGTGAGTGAGGACCATGATAAACAGGATTCCTTGGTACTGGGGCTCTGAGGGAGCAAAGGGAGCAGTGGCTGGAAAAGCCCCTGAATGCAGTGATGCACTGTCTGGCAGGTGGGGTGCTGCTGGGCCCTGTTGTGGGTCAGACACCTGCTGTGTAAGGGCAGGCTCAGTGCTCTCAGCTGCTCTCTGCAGACCTGCCCAGACACCATGCCGAGGTGCAGCTTGCACAGCTCCAGGCCAAATCCCAGCAGGCTCCTGTGGCCATACTCATTTCCAGTCTCGCTGACATGAAGGGATGTGCTCAGATACAGAGCTGGAGAGGATGGTGTTTACTTGGGAAGGTTCAGGCCCCTTGGGCTGGCATCTCAAGGCTGATGCTGTGTGAGTGATGGATTCCAGGGACAGGATGTGTTCCCAGAGCCTCGGGCATGCTCCACCTCTGGCTGCTTTGGCCCTCTGCCTTTACCTTATGTGAGGCAGGAATAGCTCAGGCTGACTTTGCTGGCTCTTTACTCCACCTAGAGATTTTTCTATGCCATAAGCTTCTTATCATGCTTTTTATGCTGGCTTTAAAATTTCTCCAAAGTGCAAATTGATCTTGTGTAGCCAGAGAGCACTCTGCCTGCCTCCTCACAGCTGGTGAAACAGATCCTGGGGGCACAGACACTGAGAAAAGGACACCAGATTGGGTTGGGTTCAATGTATTACTGCTGGGGAGCTTTCACATGCAGCAGGTGCCTGCCTCTGTTAGAGGTGGAAAAGGATGTGTGGTTTTGTTCTGCAGCTTTTCAGGAATCTCTCATGCATCAGCAACACTGATTTAGGGGCCAAAGGTCTTCAAGACCCATGAGATTTATGTAATTTATCCTTAATTTCTTCTTCTAGAGTGTGTAGGCTTCTAGATTTTTCTTCTGGGCTGGATGTTTGAATTTATTTCTAATTGAAATAGGAAAAGCTGGAGCTGTTAAGGTCATAATGATTTTAAGAGACTGGACGTGCTCAGGCAGGAGAGCTTGTGGACCAAAGTGAGTGGCTTTTCTAAGCCAGAACTGCTAAAACAACAGGGAGAGGCAGGGCAGGGAGATGAAAAACTATGGGAATATTGTTGCAATCAAAAGCAAACAGGGCAACTTCCTCTGCACTGCATATTTATGGTGAGAAACTCTTGTTTTGGAGCTTGTGTTGACCTTGAGTCATTTTGTTTCCTTTGCTTTTGCTTCAGCGAGGTGGCAGGTGAGTCACATCAGGTATGAGCTTCTCCTTGTTGACCCTCCTTCCTTGGTCTGCCACTTCTCCAGGCTTTGCTTCCCAGCTGCTCAGGATGTCATAAATCAGGCTGGATTTCATAAATCCTCCTAACATCAGACCAGTGTCTGTAAGGTTAGCAGTCAGTCTATGAAGGAGTTGTCTGAGGAATGTTGCTTGTGCAGATCCTCTGTGTGTTTGATCCAGCTGTGCATGGTTGGGGGTGTTGGAGCAGAATTCAGACATGGCACTGGGTGCTGGGCCCAGGCTTACTGAACCCAGGCTTATCACTTCCCTTTTTCTTTCCCAGGTTTGTGTGGCTCTGGAAGGTTTTATGGTAAGTACTGTCATCTTCTCTTCCTGAGCAATTATTCCCTTAATTAAAAGCCAGGCTCCAGGATGGATGGGAGGACAAGGAATGGGAGTGCTTTTTCTGCAAAGATTGCTTCAAGCCTTTATGACCACATTGCCACAGGCTCTACACTTTTGGATTACAGATGTACAGCATAAAATGAGTCCCAACCCCTGCCAAGCCCTGATCTTTTTCAGCAAGTGGAATAAGATTATTCCTAATGAGTAACTGAGTCTTAAGCTCTGTGCCTGACAAATGATTTTAAATGTTGCTCAAATGACAACTTATCCCTCTTGAAATACCTCTTCAGAGCAGGGCAAAGTTCCTTGCTCCCACCACCACTGAGCAACATAAATCCCATTTTTTACGATAGGAAGTAGGATTAAAATCAGAGCAGGAGCCATGGGTTTCTGTCAGCCCCATGAGGGAAAGGACCCCTCAGCCTGGCTCAGTGAATCCCACTCACCACTGAGTGACCCCAGGGCAGGTAGAGCAGGACCTTTGCATTCCTGGGATTTTGTTGTCAACTGAAAACTTTTCAAGCCTTTTTGTCAAAATGATTGTGTATTTTGTCAAAGTGTTCAGAAAGCCAAGGGTTTTCTGGAGGGTGCTCCAGGCTTGCAGCAGCCTAGGGTCTGTCCTTGCTGCCTAACTCTTTCCTTAGGTTGCCCATATCCTCACTCCAGCAGGAGGAGGTGAGATCTTGCCTCCTGCTGAGCATTTACAGCTTTTTCACTTGGTGTTTGTTTCAGCTACAGGCAAAATAGCCCTTCTAGTGGGCAACAACCGCTACCAGCATCACCCCAACCTCATGGCTCCCGTGAGGGATGTGTTTGAGCTGAGGCATCTTCTGGAGCATCTGGGCTTCCAGGTTGTCTCCCTGCTGGACCTGAACAAGGCGGAGATGGCGACAGCGGTCAGTCAGTTCCTGCAGCTCCTGGGGAAGGGAGTCTATGGTAAGGCCCAGCCAGCTCTGCCACCTGCCTGTGCTGAGCAGGCATTAGGCAATTTTCTGAACAGCTATTGAATTAAAAGAGAAGAAATTGAATGTTGCTGTCTCAAAGGAGACCAGGTTTGGCAGGAGCCCTTGGATAAGCGTAGTTTAGTTTTGGCAGGTTATAGTCAGGCAAAGCAGATGTTTCTCCAACATGTGGCTCACCTGCAGTCCCAGCAGCATGGGCTCATACTGAGTTGTTGGGGAGCCAGTGCTTCCAATAGTGAATGGGAAAGGGGGTTTTGATTTTTCCCTGAATAAAAGAATTGAGGAGACAGTGATTGCCCCCTCCCACTCATGTGTGAGGAGGGGAGTTCCTTGTGGGCCCTGACTGCTGCATCTGGTCATGATTTCCTTGTTTCTCTTTCCTGAAGGTCTAATTTGGGCCCCTGACAACCCTTTTGCAGAAGAGCATTCCCAGCTGCAGGTGGCTTTGAGGTTGGGCTTTGTGCTTAATTGTGCACTGTGCTCAGTAAGGAAGTGTTCCTCAGCCACAAACCCCACCAGCAGATCTTGTGGATCTTAAAGCAGCTGTTCAGATTTGGTGGTGAAAGTAGCATCTTTGGGGTCCCTGAGATTCTCACAGTATGACAGGGTATATCTCACAGTATATACCCTGAAAACACCTTGCAGGTGGTTTTTTTTTGTTTCCAAACCTCAGTGTGAGGCTTTACATGCCAGCTGCATGGCACCCAGACAGTGAAAGTCAGTGTGGCCTGATTCCAGGCTGAGGTTTGGAGGTTGTGCAATGGATGGGGACCTGGCCACGAGGTAAATGCTACACAACCACCTTGTTCTGGGAAGCACTGACTCATCTGGGGAGCTGAGCTGGTGGGAAGGGCCATGTGCAGTCCTGATGCTCCGTTTGAGCACATCACCTATGACAGCCTATTCCCATGACTTCACTTGCAGCTTCCTTTTGTTGTTGCTCTCTGAAATCTCCTTGTATCCCAGGCTTTACCTCTCCCAGGCCAGAATCATCCCAGCTGCCATTCTTACCCTCTATCCATGGCACATGAGGACCAAAAGGCATTTTATCCTTGGCCCTTCCTAAGCACTGGAGAGAAAAAAAGGCTTGGAAACAGCAAACCTTTCATATTGTCATGCCTTATTTAAACTTTTAGAGCTTCTCTGCATTCATGGCCTCTGATCCTTCCTGACAAAATTGATTTTCTGTGCTGTCAGGAAAAACATCAACAGCTGAGTTGAGTGTTTGTGAGGCAATGCCTGCTCAGGTTGAGGTTTTCTTAACAGCTCTCCAGGCTGAGTGGTGTGCTGTTCTTTGAAGACAGTGAACCCCAGTGTGGGCTGGATCCAGCAGTGATTGAGTTCAGGATTCTTGCCACATTTGCTGGAATCCTAATTGAATGGTGGGGACATTGGGTCAGGCTGCCTACTGAGTGCCCCAGTTGTGGTGAGACAGCAGCTCCAGGAACAGCTCAGGCAGCCTGGTAAAGACCCCTGTGAGGTGCCTGTGACAGCCAGACCTGTACACCCAGGTGCATGTTGGACATGCTCCTGTGGCACCCCAGTGTTGGTGCTTGAGGAGCCTGGAGGTGCCACCTCCTGTGTAGCAAACAGCAGAGCTGAAGTCAGGAGAGCTTTGTGTAGGCTTACAGAGGGAGGAGAGGGCTGACTGGTGAACATGAACCTCCATGGGTTGGTGCTCATTGCCCCTTGTTGTATGGGCTGTGCTGATGAGGGCAGTTGGGCTTTTTGGTCTCTGTCCCTCCAGGAACTGCAGGCTTTTGTGAGACTTTCTTCCACATCTCCAGACCATCCCAGCACAGCTCCCAGGCCTGGATCCTGAAGCGTTCAAAAAACAAGTGGATGTGGCACTGCATGATATGGTTTAGTGGGCATGGTGAGGTTCAGTCCAAGGCTGGACTTGATGATCTTGGAGGTCTTTTCCAACCCTAATGATTCTATGATCCAAAATTTGTCCAATTCACTGTATGGAGGTGGTGGATTATTGGGCTGCTTTTCCTCCAGATCTCATCTTAGAAAAGCTGCATAGGATTTTTGAAGGCCCCTGAAACATCCTCTAAGTCATCTAATTATTCCAGCCTCAGGCAAATGAGGAATCCCCGTGGATGTTATTTTGAGCACAAAAAAAAAAGCCCTAAAAAGTCCCAAACAAAAAAAAATATGTGTGATATGCAACGTGAGCAGAAAATCGTGAGTGGAATACTAGGAATATGGAGTCACGCCTTTATTCAGCCTCATGCTGACATTTCCTGCATTATAAGCAGTACTTGGAGCTTCCCCTTTTTAATTTGGTACTCAGAAGTTTTTGTGTGACGAGCAGTTCTGACTCATACAACGTGGGAAGAGTTCAGAATAAAACATCCCTTTCCTTCTCTGGGCAAACTGTTGACTTTCCTGTTCAGGAGGAGAGGTTCAGTCCAGGAGAGGTTGGAGAAGTTGCTCAGGTGATGTGAAACTCACCTTTTTTGAGTTGAACACAAGTCTTTGTGGTTTATATAGCATGGGGAACACTTGGTGGTACATTCAGGTACTCAACAAGACCTCAAAAGTTAGAAGATTTAAGGACTGAATCATTCATGTGGGCTTTCCTGTTGCATTTCTTTATTTTCCAAGCCTCAGGGATGCTGCCTGGTAACAGATGTCATCACTTCCCTTGCATGTACAGGCAGAAGGACAAAAGCCACCAGTGCTCAATGGCTCAAGGGGCCCAACCTGCATCTAATTTTTCTAGAAGGCTTCCTGTTTTATACTCTTTTCTAGTCTCAGGGGAGGGTTTTGTGGCTTTGATTCACAAGTTACGAAAGTTTAAAGCTTCTGCAAATCGGAGCCTGCCGTCTCTGGCTGGTGATCCACCCGAAGAGGAACCCAAATCTCATGGGCACCTGTGAAAATGGCCATTTGAGAAACTTTCCATTGTCCCCTGAGAATAGAAACCAAAGGTGACTCGAGGTCTTTTTGACTATGAGATCATGTTTTCCATTCTCCACACAATGAGATCATGCTTTCAGCCCTTCAGCTCCTGCCCCTGTTACTGCATCCTTGCAGAATCACACCAAAGTGAGCATGGAAAGAAAACAGAGGAGAGGTTACTCACTGAAGTGTGGGCTTTGGCAGTGAATCTGAGTGAAGAATTTCTCCTGCTGTTGCCTCTTAGCTGCTTTTTCCCATTTCTGACCTTTCACTCTTCACTGTTCCCCACTTGCAGTGACATAACTCCCTGTGTCACCTCACAGAGCTATTTTTAACCCATTTCAATTACCCAGGTTTCACCAACCAGCATCCTCCAAGCAGTGTCATTGATCCTGGGGAGGGGTAGCCAGCCACTGTGCAGCTTCTTTTTGAGAAGCTCCAGCCTGCCTGGGGATCCCTGTGCCAGCCCTGCACTGAACACAGGGTTGGAGAGGAGCCCCAGCTCAGGCCATGCCAAGTTCCCCAGTGCTGGCTTCCCACCTGGATGGCCCTGTGTTGCCACCTCTTGGGAAGGCAGAAAGCATTATTAAGTTTCATTGTGCCTAAGTGTAAAACCCAAAATTCTTGTTGGGTTTAGGGCTTCCCACCAGCATCTGCGTGAGCCTGACTCCTCCCCTGCCTACCAGGGCTGGTGCCTGGTTTGAGGTTGTTGAAGCACACAGTCCTCATGTTCTGGACATCTGAAGAACTCATTTCTCTCTGTGTCTGATTTTTCATCAGTTTATAGGTGTGTGAATACAGGCAGACCTTTGAAATTGAGAATGTTTCCCATCACCTAATCAGTTGTTAGTCTCTTCTCCAAAACTAGGAAACTGAGGAGCTTCTCATTTAAATGGCTGTTAGTGTATTTTCCATCCTGGTAAAATCCTTTTCTGTTGCCTTATTCCTTCAGAGAGCTGAGGACTAGCCAAAACATGGTCCCATGGTGAAATTCAGCCTGGTGCTGAGCCTGGGTGTTCCAGCACAGAGGGTTTGGAAGTGTGTAAACCCAAGGTCCTCAGGAGACAAACGGTGCAGGAGTTCACAAGCACAGGAGAGCCTCTTGGGGCTGCTTCCAACACTAATGAAGGGAATAAATTGGGAAAAAGTTGAAATGGTGAGGTCAATGTAGCTCCAGTTCCATAGGTGCTACTGGTCTAGGTCTGCCCTGCAGCAGTATCCTTTCAGGACAGGAGGTGGGACGTGGCCATGGGGAGCTGGTTACAGACCTGCAGGTTGGCATCCTCATTCAATCCTCATTTTCCTCTCCTCTCCCCAGCCATAACTGTATTCTACTATGCTGGGCATGGCTATGAACATCTGGGGAGGAACTACATGGTCCCTGTTGATGCTCCACAACCCTACGCCCCTGAGAACTGCATCAGCGTGCAGAGGATCCTCCAGAAGATGCAGCAGCAGCAGACAGCCCTGAACATCATCCTGCTGGACACCTGCAGGAAGTGGTAGGGGCCTCTTCCCCCTTCCTCACCTGGGCTGTGGGTTTAGACAGCCCCCATGGTGCAGCTGAGCCTCTGCCAGAGGTTATTGATCCATGCCATGACATCAACTACATTGTCAGGTCCTGCAGGGTGTCCTGGGGGATGGGTCAATCATGTCTCAGTGCAGAGAGCATCAGACCTTGTCTGAGATCTGCTGGAGAGAAGGGGCTGGAGACCCTCCCTTGGTTTTTTGAGGTGAAGAAGCCTGGCAAATACAGGCAGGTTGCCTCCAGCCTGTGGAGGGATGGCTCTGCCTGGCATAATGTGTTGGCTTAAACTCAGCACAGGATTTGTCTTTTGTGTTTCAAGCCTGAACCACCTGACCTGATCTTGCTGATTGAGTGCTTTCCTGGTCCATATTTCCCATGTGCTCAGGCTGGGAATGTTCAGTTCACCTCTCTTCTCCTGGCTGTGTTCTTGTTAACATCTGTGAGAAGAGTACAACATGACAGGAAAATATTTTAAGCCCTGCTACTTGTTTTTTGCTGGGCTTAAATCCTTCTGAAGTGGTGTTGTGAAGCTGCTGCTGTTGAGGTCAGGGATCAGCATTTTCCCACTTTCTGTGGAAAACCCATTATCCTCCCTTGGCCTGCAGACTTCTATCCTGCTGCAGGAAATTACTACTTGTCCAATTTCAGCAGAGGTGGGTGGACTGTTGCAGCAGAAGCTGTCATTAGTTCATTTATTTCAGGCTCCTGAGGCAGATTTACAGGTCAGAAAAGACCTGGAGAGCAAATGTAGGAATATCTCTCTCTCCTTGCTGCGGTTCCTGTGCTAAGAATTGGAAAGACAACAGGGCTTTTGTACCCTGAGAGAGCTGCCAGCCCCTGGAGAGATGATAAATTTTTGATGCCTTTTAGCTGCAGTGATGGGGCTGCTTGCTTTGAGTGGCTTAAAGCTGGCTGTGCTGGGACTTATCCCACAGCTCTGGAGCAGGACCTTGCTGTCCCTTGATGCTGCCCTGAACTCCCCAGAGGGGAGCATCCCCTTTGTCCCTTCCTGCTGAGAGCAGAGTGTGTTGCTGCTCTGACACACCTGGCTGCCATCCCCAGTATGATCAGAGGCAGGGGATGGCCTGCAGCAAAGCAGGAGCATCTGGCTCTCATGGATACTCTGCTGGAGCTGGACTGGTGCAGCTCTGGGCTGCTGGTGTGCCATCTGAGGGCAGTGTGTGATGGGGAGGCAGAGTGGGGGCTGCACAGGCCCCACCAGTGCAAGTGTTAACAATCTGTAAAACAGCTTCTGGGATGCTGTCTGTTTTCCTTTGAGCTGCTGTCTCCTTCCCTGGCATTGCCATTGGTTCCTTTGCTCAGTGGAGTCTCAGTGGTGCTCTGGGAAGAGGATGCAATGTGAGATCTGCTGTTACATTTAGGCAAAGTTGTGCAGCTGGTTTTCTCCCTCCTTCCCTGAAGTTCACACCTCCCCTTTTCCACAGCAAGCACAGAACTTCATGCAGTGGTGTTATCCCTGATCTTGTGGGGGCAGGAACTCTGTCCTGAGCTCATTTTTTTCTCAAGAAGTCACAATTTCATCTCAGGAAAGCATCTGCACTTTTCATAGCTGTGTGTGTTTACACTGCTGTATAAAACAAGGCTCCCAGGGCCTCCTCTCCCAGCACCCCCCTGGTCAGACTGATGCTGCAGATCTGTCAGCAGCTCATGCATGAAGCTGTGCCTGTGCTCAGAGGGAGCTCACCCAGAGTTTCTCCTCACCCCATGTGTTGGCATCAGGAATGCCAGGGTGGTGAGAAACACATCTCCCTTTGCCAAGTGGGAGCAGATGCTCAGCCTTAGCAGGGGAGGAAGCAGAGCACAGAGCTGTGTGGAGCCTCATACATTTCTATACTGATTTTGGGTGGATGTGATTGCCTTTTCCAGGAATTCCCCGATTTATCCTTGGACCTGGAACCAAAGATTTCTGCGTTAAATTAAGAGCAGTTGAAGAGCAGATAAATCTCAATATTCAGATTTAGAAACATGTTTCCTTTCTCACATTTTCTCTCTTGATCATCTTTAGGACAACTTACACAAGCCAGTTGAATTCTGCCATTGAACATCTCCAGACTGTGCCACCAGCAGTAGGTGACATGCTGGCTGCTGGCAATACCCCTGTCCTTTCTGCTCTCCTTAGTGTGCCAGCTCCAGCCCCAGGAAACTGTGCTGGAATTGAATTGCATGGACTAACGCTGCCTCTGTGCCTGGTTCTTGTCACCTTGTGACTGGGAACAGCTCTGAGTCACTGGTGTGAACTGGAGGCAGCCTGTCCCCACGCTGTCACTCTGGCTGCAGTCAGATGGGCAAGGTTTAACCATTCAATGCAACCAAGATATCTGTTTTGTTGGAAATCAGATCCTGTCACCATGGATCTACCTGATTTTGGGAATAATAGGGGCTGTGCTCATTCAGCTGTGTCTAGACCGAGGTGCCAGGACCAGTTTTGGGCTTTGAGACTCATGTGTGTCCTGATCCCATCTCTCAGGGAGATCTGGGGGTGTATCATCCATAGCCTGCTTTGGTTCCCTAAGGCAAAGGTGTGGGCATGGTTTGGAAGGGCCCCATGGGGTGTCCCAGACCCCCAGCAAACACAAGTCAGCCATAACCATGGTGCTGTGCACCTCTCACTTCTTGAGGGACAGTTGTCCATTGGGCCATGGTGAACCTGTGTGTTCTCTGCACTGTGGTGCTGCCTGGAGTTGTTAAAACCCAGCCTCTGCAGGGAGGTGGCAACGTGCACCCACAGCTCCAGGTTGTACCACAGCTCCAGGTTGTACCACAGCTCCAGGCTGAGGGCAGGGAGCAGCTCACCAGTGCAGACAGGTCACAGCTGGACAGACCACTCCTTTCCCTGTGGTTTGGGTTCTTGGTGGGATTCCCAGCTTTAGTCTCTCTGGTTATATCTGAGGTGAGAGTTGATCCTACTGCCATCCCTAAGAGGTGGACATGAGGAATGTGTGGGATTTGTCCCCTCCAGCTGACAGATGTCCTCGACACTGACTTGTGCCTTTGCCTGCTCTCCAGGTACAACCCAGGACGTGCCTTGTCCCAGGTGCAGCCACTGGAGCCCTGGGGGAATACTGTCTATGGCTACTCCACGTAAGTGACTTCACCATCCCCACAGCCTCACATGGGAGCAGACTCTGGCACAGCCCTGTCTCCTCTCATCCTTTCATGCACAGAGGCTGGAGAGGCTTTCATGTTCCCTCTCTCTGGCTCTCACCTTCCATCTGCTGGGTTTGCTGTCCAGGCACTTCTGTCCTTCCTGCTGCCATCAGCCTGTGCTTCAGTTAAAAGTTGTGTGTGAAGGTGACATCAGCTCCTGTCACCTGATCTTCAGCCTGGTTCCCCAGGTGGATGTCCCATGAGCAGCTCACCCAAAGCCTCCTGAGGTGCTGGGTGTTATTTACTGGTCCAGTGCCAGTTCCACTGGCTTTCCACCATTGTCACCCGTCTGGACTGGCAAAGGAGACTGTGCTGTCCTATCCCATTCCCTTCCACTGCTTTTTCCTGTCCTGGGGCCTTCCCACCCTCTCTGGGGCACAACCAAAGCACTTTGTGTTATTCCTTGAGAAGCTCACTCTGACCCAGCCAATAGAGTCTGGATGGAGTTGGCCACCCCAGACCGACCTTGGACTTCATGCCCAATGCAGAACTGCAAGGACTCTGAGGAAATATCCTTGCTCTTGCAGGAGCGAAGATGCAGAAGCCTATGAATTACAGGATGGGGAGTTCAGCTCTGGGATCTTCATGAAATACCTGAAGAAACACATCCTGCAAGAGAAGAAGGTTACACACATGCTGGAGGATGTGTTAGAAGGTAAGAGAAGCTAGAAACCACTCACATCAGTGGCAGAGGTGAGAAAAGACAGCAGTGACTCCACATCATCCCATCCCATCCCATCCCATCCCATGCCAGCCAGCCTACTGTTCTTTCCTAAACTCCAAATCACAGGCTGTGCCCCATGGGTGTGGTATTCACATTCTCTGGGCATTATTCTTTCCCCAGGAGAAAACTCCTGGGGAGCTGAAAAGACAGTAAGAGGTTCCAGAGATGAAAGGAAAACAATTCTTATCTCATTTGCTTCTCCTGTGTTTGTGCATAAGTGGAATGTATCATGTAAGATTGTTTACCTGAAGGTGATTGCCTGATTGGATTCTGTGAGTTGTTTGACTCATTGGCCAATTAGTGCCAATCTGTGTCGGGACTCTAGAAAGAGTCACGAGTTTTTCATTAGTATCTTTTAACATTTCAGTAAGTATCTTTTCTGTATTCTTTAGTTGAGTATAGTATAGTATAATATAATATAGTATAGTATAATATAGTATAATAGAATAGAATATAATAGCCTTCTAAGGACATGGAGTCAAACTCATCATTCCTCCCTGACCTGAGGACACCCACAAATACAATACATGGAAGCTTTCAGTAGCCTCCAAGCAGCAGGGAGACATTCATGTAGGGCCAAAGGCAGGGAGATCAATAAGGAGCCTGGAGTGATGCTTGTGCTTCCCACTCTTTCCCACAGACATTGGCCGTGATCCCCTGGTCACTGGGAAGCAGGTGATGGAGATCAAGCACACTCTGAAGGAAGCCCGGTCCCTGACGGATCCCGTCTGTCCCTCGGGAGCGGCCCCTGAGCACTGGGGACACGGCCAAGGTGAGCCATGCAGGGTGTGGGGAGGAGGGAGCTGGGACCCTCAGGGACACTGCTGGGCTGGGACAGAATTGCTGTTGACAGAACCCTCCGAGGAGCTGATGGGGCTCCAATTTGCCTTGCAGAGCTGCCCAGCAGAACGGTGACCTTCCCGTGCGGGGCGCGGGTGGAGCTCCGCTTCCTCCGGCTCTTCTCCAACCTGGTGTTCGTGTGTGCCAAGCCACAGCCCCCCCTGGCCCCCCTCACTGAGCCCCAGCTGCTGCTCCGCCAGCTCGCCGTGAGTGCTCTGCCTGGCCCCTTCCTGGGCTGCTTTCCCCAGCTCACAGGTGGGGAGGGTGGTTGGGCTGAGTCCTCAGGAATGGGAATGGCTGATCTCAGGTGAAAAAGGATCCCCTCCTCTGCATACACCTCTTTGAGGCTCCTTCCACATCTCACTGGATTCCCTGCCTTGCACTTCATGCCATCGCAAAAAAAATTTAGCAGCAGTTTGATGCCTTTAAGCAGTTATCCCTCAGATTGATTTCTGGCCTGCCTGATTAAATTATTGCATTTAATCTGATTGAGGCCAAGAGCTATTCTGTTTTCTGTGTTAGAGAGTAGGTCTGGCTGTTTGATTTCTTTAGCCTGCTGTGCTAATATATCTTAATGCAACAATATATTCCTTCCCAGTTGGGCTGTACCAGCTTCCTTGAACCCTTTCTCAAATCTTTTCTCCCAGACCATGTGCCCAGTGTGGGCTCTACTGATGGTCTCCATGGCACTTGTACAGATTGAATTTGCTGCTCCTTTCTGTAACTATCTCCCTTGTTTTCTGTAGTCCTCCTCCCGAAGCGTAGCTCATTTGTGGTGGATTTTTTGGCCCTTGTTTCTCGTGGAGGGACACTGCTCCTCAGCACATTGGGGTCACTGATGCAGCGTGGTGTATCCAGGAGGTTTGGAGCCTGATCCTGCCCATTCCTAAGCTGCAGCATCGTTTCCCCTTGTGAGCATCATGCATGAAAATTGTGTCTGTATGTGAGCATGTGATTGTGTGCTTTGCCCCACATCAGTGACTGGCGGGGAAGGGGGACCCAGCTGCCTGCTCCTGTCTCTGGAGCTGTCTCAAGAGGGATCAGAGGGACAAAAAGGGACCCCAGTACAGCCAGATCCCTCTTCTTGTCCTAGTGCATGGTGGAGCTGGCTCACACTGAGCTCCAGTGCTGTCTGCAGAGGCAGCAGCATGTCCCTCCATGACTGTCACCTGCCTCACCTCAGACATCACAGCAGCCACCACCCCGCTGTGGGATCCCTGAGATGCCCATGGGAGACACTGGGCTCCCTCCAGGAAGGAAAAGCTGAGAGAGCTGGGGCTGTTCATCCTGTGGAAGGACAAGCTCAGGAAGAATTCATCCAGACCTACAAATACCTGCAGGGAGGGTGCAAAGAGGAAGGAGCCAGGTTCTTCCCAGTAGTGCCCAGTGCCAGGACTGGAGGCCATGGGCACACACTGATGCACAGGAAATTCCACTTAAAACTAAGAGAAAACTCTCCTTCTTGGAGAGTGTTTGAGTATGTTTGGGCTTTTTGGAAAATCAGGGCTGTGGGATTGGTTTTCATTTTCACTGATGTGCTTATTAAATACACAGATCCCATAACACCAAGTGTCTCTGCAAGGTGCTACAAAGCAGATTTTTGAAGGATTTGGATAACTGAAGGTACAAATTGAGGCCAAGGCTGTTATTCAGCAGATGCAAGTTCCTGCATGTGAGCAAGAATAAAAAGTAGCATCAGCATGGGATGGGCAGCGAGTGGAGAACCAGTTCTGGTCAGAGCCCAAAACAGCTGAGGCCACAAAAACAGGGCACAAAACCATGGCAAGGTTGCAAACTAGAGCTCTGAGATTTGTGTGAGATCTTGTCTGGCTCTCCTGGCTGTTGCTGGAACACTGGGTCCAGTTTTGGGTCCATGCTTCATGGAAAAAAAAAGTGTGCCAACTAAAATACAGACAAAGTAATGAAAGGAAGGAGCAAGGCAATTGTAGTTTAGGCAAGAAAAGCAAAAATGTTGAAATCTACAAAAAGTTGTTTCCAACATGGAAGTAAGTCATGGTTTGAATTGCAGGGAGGAAGTTCCAATGTGGAGATGACATTCTCCCTAATCTCTAATCTAATCCTGCCCCTGCAGTGGGAAGCCATTCCCCTCTTGTCCTGTCACTCCAGTCTCTTGTCCAAAGTTCCTCTCCAGACCCTGGAGCCCCTTTAGGCCCTGGCAGGGGCTCTGAGCTCTCCCTGGAGCCTTCTCTTGTCCAGGTGAGCACCCCCAGCTCTCCCAGCCTGGCTACAGAGCAGAGGGGCTCCAGCCCTCAGAGCATCTCCATGGCCTCCTCTGGACTCACTCCAGCAGCTCCATGTCCTGCTGCTGTTGTACCCCTGGGCTGGAGGCAGCTCTGCAGGTCAGAGCACATGCTGGAGGGTGGAGCTNACCCCTGGGCTGGAGGCAGCTCTGCAGGTAGAGCACATGCTGGAGGGTGGAGCTGGCTGGACACAGCAGGGCTACACCCTCCTTTGTGCAGCCATGCTGCCAAAGCCCTGTGTCAGCAGCTTCTGGCTGATCTGCTTCCTGCCTCTTTGGTCTCCATTCACTGGCCTGATCTTCCCCAAGCTCCCTCCAGTTTATCTTTCCAGTAATGAGCTGCCAAGTGCAGAGATGGATTTGGCTTTCTCTTGCACAGAGATAAATGGTGTTTCCTCAGCCTCCAGTGACCTCCAGTGACCTCCTGTTCCACCAGCCTTGCGTGCAGGGGTGATCCTGATGCCTGCAGATCCCAGCCAGCATTTGGAATCCAATGCTTTTCCTTATACTCTCCTGGCCAGAACCAAATTGCTTTGGCTGCTTGCAGGCAGCAGTTCAGGGAAGGCCAGGAAGAGTTCCCAGGGCTTCTCCAGCTTCTGTCTCCCTAAATATCCTGACAGCCTCCTTCACCAGCATGCCCAGTGCAACTTCTCCTGCTAAGGATCACACTGGGATGGTTGCCAGAGCTAGCTGGCAGAGGGAAGCCTTCTGGAAGGGGCTGGTAGACTGTGGTCTGTCACCCATTCTGGAGGGCTCAAATCCAAGGCAAGAAGGACTTGGTCACAGCTCCAAGGCTGTCAGAGCTCCAGGAGCATTAGGACACTGCTCACAGGCACAGGGTGGAGTTGTTGGGGTGTCTGTGCAGGACCAGGAGCTGAACTCAATGACTCTTGTGGGCTCCTTTCAACTCAGGATATTCCATGCTCTGTGATTTCACAAGGCCTTTATTCCCTTGTCTCTTCCTGGGGTATTATTGTGGCTTCACGATTCAATTGGTACTGAAGAGAATCTCACAGACATGGTGCTGTTTTGGTTAAATTTGAGCAACTCAGCAAGAATTGGCAGTTCTGTAGATGGTGGGGGGCTGTATCAGCACTCAGCACAACTCAGAGCTTCCAGCTGTGCCTTTGGAAAACTTTCTCCCTCCATGACACACTGCCGGCCCTGTGGTGGTTGTGATACCAGCTGGTGCTGCTTCCTGCTCTGCTGCAAATCCCACTGTGCCCCATTTTTCACAGTAGGATGTACTCAGGTGTAGGCACCCAGTTTGTGGTGATTGGGAGTGGGGCTGTGGCCCAGCCTCATCCCCAGTGGGCACAGCTGTGCAAAGCAGGTGAGCAGCACTGACAGCAGTGAGCCATGGAGTGCCCAGGTGCACTGACCAACCACCAAAGGGAACAGAGGGCACACAGGTGCAGTGCATGAACAGGAGGGGTATGAAAGGCTGGGCTGAAGAACAAGAAGGGCAGATTCTTACAGCCTTCTGCAGTGACATGGTGTTACTGTGTGTGGGGTGGAGCTTTCTGAACTTGATACTTGGTGATACTCTGTGTAACCTGGCTGTCTGGACTGTGGCATATGCTGAGACAGTCAGGGTCTTCTCATTGATATGCACAAGGCAGGTGTGTAAAACCTCTGCATTCCTGTTGCTTTCTGTCATACTTCCATTAGGACACACAGCATTTCCACCAGGCACTATGTTAATCAAAGCCCTGAGCACATGTTTGATGGGTAGTTGTGCCTCAGTGCTTCATGCTGATGTTGAAATTTCCTTGCCTTTCCTCTTGTTTTCCTGGCCCAGGAGATGGATGATGTGGCCATCCAGAGGGAGAGCTGTCTGGACCACGTGGAGACTCTGCTGGCCTCTGTGTACAAGCGGGAGGAGCTGGACTGCGTCTTCCAGCTCTGTGCACTGCAGAAAATTCAGGTAGAGAAGAGCCAGGTGCAAATTTCTCATGTTACTGGTGTCCCCTTCTGCATGGCTGGAGCTGGCTCTGCCTCTCTGACCACATGTCTGTGGCAGCGTCACATCCAGGCCAAAGAGGAGCTTGTTGATCTTCAAGGCACAAAAGCCAAAAATTCTCTTTTAGAGAATCACAGACTGGTTTGGGGTTGGGGAGACCTTAAAATTTCTATTGTTCCACCCCCTGCCATGGACAGGAACACCTCCCACTATCCCAGGTTGCTCCAAGCCCTGTCCAACCTGGCCTGGGACACTTCCAGGGATGGGGCAGCCACAGCTTCTCTGGACAGCCTGTGCTAGGGTCTCACCACCCTCACAGGGAAGAATTGCTTCCCAATATCTGATCTAACTCTGCCCTCTGGCAGTGGGAAGCTATTCCTCCTTGTCTTGTCACTCCAAAACACTTGACCCAAGTCCCTCTCCAGCTCTCTTGGAGCCCCTTTAGGCACTGTAAGGGGCTCTAAAGTCATCTTGGATCCGTCTCCTGGTTGGCCACATCCAGCTCTCCCAAAATGTTTCCATAGGAGAGCACTGTCCTTTCTCCTCACCTTTTCCACATCAGCAAAATTTTTCTGATTTACTGCTGCAGAACCCAACTGGATGCTCTTTGCTTTTGTGTTGTCTCCTCTGCCTGACTTTCCTATCAAAGCTGACCCACAGCAGCCTCTGCTGAGAGCAGAGAAGCATCACCAGTCATGGATTGTTCTATTTTTCTCTGCTGCCTGGCCAGGAGGCTGCTCTTTGCCCCATCAACCACGGGAAGGTCAGGCCTGCCCAGTTATTTCAGGTGGAGGAATGTCTCACTAGGCTGTGTGCTTGCCTGAGAGATGAGTTCATGGGCTGGCCAGGATCTCCACTCATCAGAGTAACATTGCCAAGCCTGACCCAAGCTGTGCCTCTTTGGCACGCTTCAAAACGCCCTCAAACTATTTAAAGACCATGAGAGAAGCAGAATTGCTTGTCCCCTGGCTTGTCTCTCCTCAAACAGCAGTATGCACCTTGTTTATTCTTGGATTTTTCTTCCTCCCCTAACACACAGCCAGTGGATCTTACACCAAGTGCTGCTCTCAAGCTGCTGCCTGGATCTGCCTACAGCAAGTTCTGCTTGCTCTGTACGTGATGTGCTTCAGCATATGGCAGTGCTTTCAGTTCTGGGGTGTTCCTGGAGCTCTTTTCTGAACCTTTCCCTGTTGTTCTGCATTGCTTTCAAGTGCAGACAGGAGAGCTGGACCAGGCATTGCCTGCCAGAATCTTCTTGTTCCATTACACCTCTCCTTGCTCTTTACAGGTGTTTCAGGCACAGTGCCATGCTGGGAGTCTGTTTTCAGGGGTTTGACTGCCACGAATGTGGTTATTCTCTTATTTCTTCATCTTTTATAAAATTCTAAAATAGTTCTAGGCTGTGAGTAGACCCCTATGGAGCACTTCTGGTTAAAGCTGTTGGTTTTTACAGTGTGAGTTGTGATTTAGTTCATAGAATCCCAGAATGGTTTGAGCTGGAAGGGACCTTAAAGCTCATCAAGCAGGGATGCCTTCCACTAGATCAGGGTGCTCCAAGCCCCATCCAGCCTGGCCTTGAACACTGTAAGTGGTTTGTGCTTTCCTCTCCCATGTGCATTGGTCTTGGCCATGGTGCAGCCACTCCTGCTCCCCTGTGCCCACACCCCAGGGGTGATGCTCGCAGTGCAGCTCCCTGATGGAGCTGACGAGATCCCACATGGCCTGCTTTCAGGAGAGCTCCTGAAATCCAAAATCCATGGCTGAGGCCTATAGTGAGCTGTGTGAGTATGTACAGCCCATTTTCTCTGGCAGAAGTGCTGCTCCATCGTGCCACAGCATGGGGCTGTGAGCCTGCACAGCAGCCAGCCCAGGCTCCTTCCTGGCGGCAGCAGGAGGAGAGCTCTGCTTCCAATCCAGTTCTCCCATTCACTTTGCCTTCTTTGTTCTCCCCTTCCAGACAGATGTGGTCCTGCAGTTGGATTTGCATTACACCCAGCCAAGCACAAAACAGAGGACTTGTGAAAGCCTGCAAACGACCCTCCAGAAATCCCTGCTGAGGCAGTTTTTCAGCCAGAGGAACGACTCCCAGCGAGCTCCTGCCCGCGCAGGCAGCGCGTGCCCACAAGATGCCTTGGGGCTGAGCACTGACCCCAAGGGCCAGGGGTCCCTGAGCACAGGCCCTGGCCACAGCTTGCCCAGCAGCAGCCCCTCCAACTTCAGCAGTGAGCCTGAGGAGAATGATGAGAGTGACCTGGGCGAGCTCTGCTTGGCACTGCCTCGGGCTGGCCTGGGGCAGGACAGGCCCTGAGCCTCAGCCTGGGGAGCTGCTCTTGTGATTGAGGCCTCAGTTGGAGTGCTAAATCTGTCAGAATCAGTCAGCTGCTTCCCAGCCTTGGCATGGCCCTGTCTGAATGAGGCCAAGGCTGCCTTTTTGGAAAGGTTTCTCCTATCTGCACTCTGGTGTGCAGGGCCTCAGTTCCCACTGGGAATGTTCCCTGACCCATGGGAGCATTGGGATCAGCGAGGAGTCATTGTGGTGTCTGGCAGAGGACACAGACACCCACCAGTCATAACACTGCCAGGCAAAAATGGTGTTGCTGCAAGGCAAGGGCACAGGCTGATGTTTTCTGCCTGAAAACAAATGTTGCTGCATTGAGTGTGATGAGAAGCCCACAAACACTACAGACCCCTCTGGCCCAAATGCCAGCCATGACTGCTGGATCTTCCCAACCTGTGCAAGGGACACAGGGCTGCACCTAGGGAATCAGGTGAAACAGTGTAGGCTCTCCATGGGGTCCCAGTGTGGTTTCCTTGCTGGGCCTGTGTCAGAGCAGGTGTTAAGTTATGCATTTATGTATTTTTGAGGCATGTGTTTATAACGGGGGGAGGCAGTAGCTTGCCAGGAAAAGGAAGGTCAGATGTTCCATCCAGTGTGTGTTTACATTGGAGGCTGGTGTTGCACTGGACCAGGAATAGTGTCCAGGCAGGTGCACTGACACCTGCCCCTTCCAGCATGGTACAGGGGCTTTAAAAGGTGTTCAGCCCTCTGCAGTTCCAAGTTCTCAGGTGCAGAATATCCTACAGGAGAGATAGAATGTACCAGGATTGAGAAAGGATAACCTCAAAAAAGTTATTAGTGCAAATTGTTTTGTCTGTGTGCCTGTCTGTGCTGTGGGCAGCCTCAAGCACCACGTGGAGAACCAGCTGTCCAGGGAGAGCCACAGGTGAGCAGGGCCCAAAGGACAGCCTGCCTGGGCACAGGCACCTCCCTGATTGCTTCTCTAATAAGTGTTTGATAAAGGGGATTGCTCAGTAATAGCCAGTGACCCCAGGGAAGTGTGGGGTCTCCATCTTTGGAGGAAAGTTCACTTTGGACTGCAGAAGGGGCCAATGACCCGATCCAAGCTGGCTGAGGGCTGGACCAGAGACCACTGGAGATCCCTTCTGGCTGCTATGGTCCTGTGGAAGAGAGAGGTTGGAGGGCAGAACTTCTTGAGAGGTCAAGGGCAATGGGGTGGGAAGAATGCCTGAGCTCTCTCTTGCTTTAAAAAAGGGTTGGAGGCAGAACTTTCTCAGTTTTGCTCTCCTTCAGCATTGAAGATACATCCCTGTCTGTGGTGTCAGTTGCAGCATAGAAAAATCTGAAATGTTGCTTCCAGATAAACCATTCTACAAGTGCTGGAAACCTGTCCAAAGAGAACAGAGGAGGCTTTTATTCTTCTCACAGTGAGTAGAGCCAGGGGAAAGAAGAGGGGCCCCAGCTGGCTGCAGACTAGAAAGTCTCCTAGAAAAAAATTCTAAACCTCAAAAAAAAAACCCCCAAAAAACAACAACAAAAAACCCAACCCCAAACCAAAAAAAAAAAAAAACCCACCCCCAAACCAAAAAAAAAAAAAAACCCACCCCCAAACCAAAAAAAAAAAAAAACCAAAAAAAACCCCCAGAGGATGTAGTTTAAATAAGATGGGCTGATACTGAACTAAACCAGAAAATAATAAACTAATTTCAGGATGTACCCAAGATCAACTCAACACCAGCAGCCACTGGGGACAAGTCAGTGGGAATGTCTCAGCAGGCATGTGGGAGAAGCTGGGGCTCTTGTTGCCTCTGAGGATTATTCACACCCTCCTGTGCTCTTGAGGCACTGAGGCACGGCTTGTTCCTGGCTCACGTTCTCATGCCAAGTGTCATCTAATGAGAATGTTTATCTCATTCAAAGCAAGGCTGTTTATTTTTTCTGAATAAAACACTATTAGTGTTTTTAATGCACAAAGCTTCACGTGGCTCTGAGTTAACTGTGTTTATTTTCCCTCTAATTGCCAGGATGTAATTTAATATTGATCTGCTGGGGTTTCATGCTTCCAGCCTGAGCTTCTAAGCTCTTCTGGGTGAGCATTGTTTCTTTTTTTAGGTAACTAAAAATACTGAAGTTTGGATTTAGAAGGCAGATCAAGTGACTAGATAGAATGAAGTGATGTCAGGTGAAATGTGTAGATTAAAAAAAAAAAAGTCCTCATTTGTTGTGATTTGTCTATCTGCTTTGTAAGTGTGGCTCTTGGGTGGCTCAGGTGGTCTCCTGCCTTGATGCCAACCACAGCACTTGTCCCTGTCATCAGTTCTCCTGCTCCTCCAAGGAGACCCTGCAGCCAAGCCCGGGGGAACCACCACATTCCCATGGTGGTTCATTCCCTGAGGTGATGGTTTGTCATGTCTGGGAACTTGCTGAATTGCAAAGGTGGTCTTTGTGTCCTGGGCCTCAGCTGGAGTCATTGTAGGAGGGGATGGAACTATGGATCCTTCATCCCCACCTTTACATGTGAAATCCAAACTCCCTCATGGTGGTTAAACTGCTTAGTGCCAGTAAATTTTCCAGGAAATCTGTGTTTCCATCTCCCAGCATCCAGGACAGACAAGGCATCCCAAGATTACCACGTGTCCCTTAGCCACGTCCTTTCTGGGCTGCACAGCCAGCTGGAAGGGTGGGAAGTGAGGAGGGTTCAGGCAGCAGCAGACAAAGCAGGATCAAGGCATCAGCTCCAGTTTACATTCCCTTTCTGCCTCCTTACCTCCCACAACCATTGCCCTCCACTTCCTCTGTTTCTGGGCCAGTCTGTGCCCAGAGGCTCCAAACAGCACTTAGAGCCATTTTTGTAGGTAATACAGGGGCTTTCCTTCACCCAAGTCTTTATAAGGCACTAAGTGAACTGAAGCTTTAAAACAATATATGATGATAATAGCAGCACCTAAATACTCAATAATTTTATTTTTAGATAGATGCCCTTCTTTTCCTCTCTGCTAGGGCAGATGTGTTGAAGGGAAGGACCTTGGACAACAGCCTGATATGTTCTTCTGCTGCAGAATTCATTTGGGATGCAGTTCTCTGCTCATTTGCTGAGGTTTGGCAGTTCCTGACAAAACAAGGCAAGTGTACCCAAAAGAACTGAGAAAACAAGGCAGTGAAAATCAGAGAAATCAGGGCATCTTGGAAATGCCATTTCAGTCTGTTATTGGAGAGTCCTGGGCCCAAGAGCAGTCAAGAGGTGTGTTACATGTGCACTGGCAGATCCACCCCAGCCTGGCACCCTTCTGTTGGCAGCAGACTCCTGAAGGTTTGTTTTCAGTTGGCATTTTTGTTATCAAAGGAAGGAAAAGGTGGACTTGTCTTGTATCAGCCACACTCCAGCCTCAACCAAAGAGAGAAAGAAACACAAGACAGGTCCTTCATTTCAGGAGGCATTTCTTGGGGAAAAAATTCAGTGTGGGGGAATATTGAGTAATTTAATTTACCAGCTCACTTAACTCTTTCCATCTTTTTGGAACAAATCCTTCTCCCTCACAGATGTAAATCTGAATTTACTCTTCAGAAACTGGTAGGTTCTCCTTATTTTCTGCAATAAGAGGTTTTCCATGATGTACAGAACCTGCCAGATCATTTCCTACTCCACATAAAGGCAGAGTGCATGGTGCTATTGATGGAATGTATTTGCAGTGTAATAAAACATGTGGAGGGACACGCAGGGAAATTCCAAGATTCAACAACATGGTTTTGGTCTTCTCCCTAGTTTTTGGAAGTAGCTTCTCATACAGGCAGGAGAAATCCTGAAGGCATTCAGGAGCCATTCACTCCCAGGGAAGGAAGGAGCTTCCCAAAGGGCAGGTTATCACGTTCTCTAGAAATTAACGCTGCCTTTCGTGTGGACAAGGAGTGAAGAGGATGATCTTGTGAACTGATAGGATATGGGAATCACCTGTTTTCTGAAATGCTGAGGGTTGCTTTCATTAGCTGAGGATCACTTCTGAAACACCAGGTACTGGAAGTCAACTTCCTCTGAGCATAACAGGTCCATGCACAAGGCAGAAATGGGAGAGACAGGCTCAGTTCTAGTGAGGAGGGAATCATTAAACCCAGGTGCTGCTCTCACAGCCAGTGTGTCACAGACAGCCTTTATCCATCTTGTTTTGCACATGGAGACATCCACGGCTCTGCTCTCCTCTCCCAACGCTGGCAACTGTCCTGCTTCCAACAGAATGTTGGGTTATGTCCCTCCCAACCAACGCTGTGGTTGTGCTTCCAGAATATCCCCAGAAGAATGCATGGGTTCTGAGTGATTCTGAACACCAAACTGGGACTTTCAAGACTGTTTCAGTGAAATATCCCTGCTCCCTGTCCAAAAAGCAAACAAGGACATTGGTTCAGCTTAGCTGGATTCAAAACTTATAAAACAAAACTCATGACAGGGCAAGAAAATAAGGAAAAAGTGGCAAAACAGTTCATTTGAGAATGTCAGATGGTTCAGATTCAGTTCTTCCAGGCCTCCCCATCATGTGGATGGTTCAGGAAAGAAACCAGGAGCACAGCTTGAAAGAAAAGGGGTGAGTGAAGCCATCCACTGTCAAGCTAATAAACCCAAGATGACTCATAAAGAGATTCACACTGCTGACCTTCATTCAGGCACCTCTTGGGAAAGCAGGAGCAGGTCTGGTTTCACAGTGAAGCTTGCAGACCACGCTTTTCTTATTAATGGTGAGAAATTATTGATAGCACAGACTTTTTATGTTGTCACAGAGTTCTGTCCTCTATCACAGATTATTTCAATGACTGTTTTGCCATTGTTACTGATCTTTTGAAATTAGGTCTATAACATCATATAGATGGCGGTGAAGAGAAAAACACATCAAAAAAAGGAGGCTCCTTGAAGCACTTGAAACTGCTTCTTATCTTCACAGTTTGGATAACCTTTTGCATAACAAGCAACAATTTCAAATATATTGGTCATATCGCCTCCTCAAAGAGATAGAAGACACACTTTGAAATTACAGACCAGACTTTATGTGCAGGAGAAGAACTGACATGGTGTCACACAGCAAGGAAGAGCTAATGTTTCTTTGATAAATCTGTCTTCACGGACTTGGGTTTTCTTGCCACAGTGTCAGGAATAGTTGACGAGACAGACGTGTTATTAAGTGGTAAAAATAAACAGATGGAAGAGAAAAGTGAGAGATTTCAGCTATGACTTTCCAGAATGTTTCAGCAAAGAATATCCTCCTCATTTCCATTCCCTATCAGGGATGAAAAATAGGCAATGCTTACTCAAGAACTGCATGGCTGGAGAAATGGGGCACCTGGTCCCCACCTGCCCTCAGGGCATGGGAGATGGGGCAGTTTGGGGTCCCAGAGAGGGGTGATAGTCCTGACCTGCTGCTCCTCTGGATTCAAAGTCACTGTTGTGGAGAGCACTGGTGCCTGACCACATGAGCACTGCCTGCCTTGGGTCCTCCTGGGAACTGGAACTTATTTTTGAGACCAAACCCCTGAATCTTCCCTCTTCTCTCACTCTCCCTCCCTCCCTCTTCCACAGAAGGGGCATCTCACTCCTTCCCTCTGTGGAGGATGCAGCAGTTTGGTCAAGGCTGTGTTCCTGACGAGGGAAAGGAGAGAGGACAGGCAGGCGAAGATTGAGGCACTGCAAGAGATCCTCATTCCAAAACAGACATTGAGGGGCTGGAGCGTGTCCAGAGCTGGGAGCAGAGCTGGGAAAGGGTCTGGAGCAGCTGAGGGAGCTGGGGGGGCTCAGCCCAGAGGAAAGGAGGCTCAGAGGGGACCTTCTTGCACTCCAGAACTCCCAGACAGGAGGGTGCAGGCAGGTGGGGATTGAGCACTGCTCTCATGGAATAAGAGATAGGATGAGAGGAAACTGACTCAAGCTGTACCAGGGGAAGTTTAGATTGGATTTTGGGGAAAAGTTCTTCACAGAAAAAATGGTCAGGCATTGGCACAGGTTGTCCAGGGCAGTGGTGGCATCACCATCCCTGGAACTGTTCAAAAAAACATGTGGGTAGGGCACTTGGGGACATAGTTTAGTGGTGAATCTGGCAGCTGAACTCAATGATCTTAGAGGGCTTCTCCAACCTTAATAATTCCATGATCCTATGGTTCTATAAGATGTTTCATCCCCTGGGAATGTGATGGTAGAGCACCAGCTCCTGCAAATGTGACACTGAAACAGGGTCAAGTGGCAGCCTTGTAAGCGTGGAGGAGCTGCCCTTGGCATCTGGGGTCCTCACCACAGCAGGGCACAACACAAAATCTACTTTTCTGAAGAGCTAATGGTCAAGGGATGTTGTTCCCAGACCTGGCTCGTGCCCAGGCCATTGGGCATTGCTGAACGAGCAGAGGGTGGCTTCTGCTGTGTCACTGCAGCCACTTCTTGGCCTGCCTGCTTTATTCTTCTGTGTCACTTAATATAAATTATAAAATATTAAATCAGATAAATACCTCTAACCTTTCTGGATGATAAGAAAAGATATTGTTCAGCCTCCTAAAATGCCTTGTATTTGCTGGAAAATGCTAATGGGATTATATAAAGGTTATTTCAACCTCTTTTCAAGTCTGGAGATGTGGCAAAACAATCATGATGCCCTTTGTTTATGCCTTTTTAATGACTGCTTTTACCTTCAGATAGTTGAGGCTTCTGCATCTTTTCAGGCGATCCTCTGGGAAGTCCTTGGACTGCTTTTCGTGGAAACTTCCTGAGGAATGTAAATGTGCCTGTGATTTTAGAGGTCTGGAGGAGAGCTGGGGTGTTGGAGCACTCTGGGAGTCTGGCAAGGGTTTGATGTTCATGTTTTGATGTCCTTGTGTGTTTTGCAGTGCGAGGGTCAGGAGCTGCATCCACGGGTCCGCAGCTCCTGTGCTGTGTCTGTGCAGCAGTGCTTGCACCAGTGAGCACCAGTGCACCCTGGGGCACTGCTCATGTCCTTCCCAGAGGCCCCTGCCTGTGAGCCTGTGCCCCAGGGGTGCACAGGGAGGAGCTCAGTGTGTGCCACAGCCAGCTTGCAGCCTCCAGTCCAGAGGGACCTTTGCTACACCATGCAGGAGTGAATTTCTGGGTAAGAAACAGTTCATGATCCAGAGAAAGCAACAGAAATAATGTTCCACTCACTCTGTCCTCTGGGAAGGACCTCCCAAGCCCATGATTTCCTCTACTTTTTTGTTGTTACTGGCCTTTTCCCCAGGTTTTGATTTTTTTGCTAAACCTTGTGTCCCAAACAGCTCCCATGTTGTGCAGGGAGCTTGTGGTGGCCTGATAACCTCCCTGCTTTCCAGAGCAAAGCAGAGCACCAACATAGCACAAGGCAGCCTGTCATCATGTCTAACAAGGGAAACATCAGCAAAGAATTGGCTCTCAGCAGGGAACTCCACCCACAGCCAATCTAACTGGGCCTTGGACACTTCCAGGGATCCAGGGGCAGCCACAACTTCTCTGGGCAACCTGTGCCAGGGCCGACCACTCTCACAAGGAAAAATCCTTGTAACCATAGTTTTACTGTGTTAATAGATTGAGTAATTGGAGAGGAAGAAATTGTTCCTGGAGAGCAGAGGGCAGCTTAGCTGAGACAGCAGGTTTGCATCTGTCACAGCTGGAAAGAGAAGGTGGTTCTCACTGCCTGTGGAACACAAAGGCATTCAGCCAAGAGCAGAGGCAGAGAAGGTGGTGCATCCCTTGTGTTTGGTGGAGATACAAATTGCACATTGCATTGCTGAAAGTTATAATTCTCTTTCTTGAGGTTATTTTGCAGGTGTCCCTGGAGGGTCATGCCTGGGAGGTCAGAGACAGAGCAGAGCAGCTCCTCTGGGAGCACCATGTTCTCTAGCCCATGGGGCTTTTTCATGCACGTTGGCTGTGCAAATTCAACAGCTGTTGAGTTTCTCACATCCTTTTAAAAACCTCTCTTTGGCATCTGTGTTAATTAGGGAAAATCTGCAATTTGATCACTAGCACACCATTTCCAGTTTGGGGACAGTCTTTCCCAGTGCACTGCTGGTACAATGGAGCCCCTGGAGTCCCTCCTGGGCCTGCTGAGAGCTGCTGCAGCCTTGTGGGTCCCCACCTGCCCAGATCATCACACTGGCATCGCTGCTGGGCTCCCCTGACACTGCCTGCCCCCAGTCTCCCTCTCCTGCAAGCCATGCAGTCACCATGGCCCCAGTGTGGTGGCCAAAATCACAAGGAGCAGCAGAATGGCCCCCAGCTGTA
Source organism: Urocynchramus pylzowi (assembly GCA_013397555.1). NCBI lineage: Eukaryota > Metazoa > Chordata > Aves > Passeriformes > Fringillidae > Urocynchramus > Urocynchramus pylzowi. The sequence continues at coordinate 30,135 of VZRH01002256.1, forward strand.
ACCATGGACCAGGCTCCAGCTCCACTGTGGGCAGAGAGAAGCCTCGGCCTGCACTCGAATTTCAGTGAATCACAATCACAGACTGGATTGGGTTGGAAGGGACCTTAATGCTCATCTTGTTCCACTCCCTGCCACAGACAGAGACACCTTCACTACCCCAGGTTGCTCCAAGCTCTGTCCAACCTGGCCTTGGACTCTTCCAGGGATGGGGCAACCTGTGCCAGGGCCTTGATACACACATTTCTTCAGCTCTTTTGTGCTATAGCCCTTGAATGAAGCATCTGTGCTTGTGAAATGGTAATGTCAAAGTTAATCACTTTGCATCAAAAGTGAGATCTCTGGACCTGGAGGGTCCAGCCTTTGCACTGGTTTGGGACACTTCTACCAAGGATGTAATGGAGAACATCAAAAAACAGGCTGAAAATTGCAATCAGTCTGGGAGGAAAAATGGAAGGATTTGGGGCAGAAGAGAAGCTTTATTGAAAGCATAAGATCAGTCTTTCTAAGTGACCTGCATGCCCGTGTCTGTCAGGGTCTGGAGTTCCTTGGGTCATGGATGCCTTTCACTCTGTCATGGTTCAACACTGGCCAAACACCAGGCACCCACCAAAGTCGTTCACTTATCTTTTGTTACAGAGAGTTGGGCAGATGAGAGGGAAAAAAAATTTAACAAAGGGTTAATGAGTTGAGATAAGGACTATGAGAAAAAACACTCTAAGGGCAAAACGGGTTCAAATTTAAAGGTATAAAGTAAATTTATTATTAGCAATCAGAGGAGGATCATGAGAAATAACCTTTTTTTCCCCTACCCCCTCCCTCTTTCCCAGCAACAGCACAGGGAGACAAGGCATGGGAGTTTTGGTCAGTTTGTCACTTGAGATCTTTTTTTGCTCAGGCACAGGAGTCTTGTCCCTGCCATGCCATGGGGTCCCTCCCACAGACAAACAGCCTTCCCAAAACCATTGTGGCGTGGGTCACTCATCCACGGGGTGCAGTCCTCTGAGGCTAGGCTGCTCTAGTTTGGGAGCAAGGGCCCTCTCTCTCTCCCTCTCTCTCTGGAAGCAGAGGCGTTCTCTCTTTATTTGGGTTTCCCACTTGCTCACAGCTTTCTCTGGCATCCACCTGCTCTGGTGTGAGCACTTTTCCCATGGGCTGCAAGGGGATGTGTGCATGCCCTGTGGACTTCATGCATTAAGGGGGGACAGTCTGTTTTAACATAGTCTTTGCCACGGCCTGCAGAGGATTCTCAGCTCCGACGCTCGAAGCGCCTCTTCCCCCTCCTTTTTTCCACTGACCTTGGTGCCACCATGTTGTTTTCTCTCACATGTTCTCACTTCCTCTTCTTCTCTGACTAGAAGAAAAACTGTTGCTTGTAGGTACCATTGCAAACAAATTTCACTAATTTAAAGATTCTTGCAGGATTTCACAGCATCAAAAGGTCGATCTTGTCTAGGTTCTCTGCTGGGGAGTCACTTACCATGTTTTTGCTGCCAGCCATGGGACCCTGAGACAAAGTCCCTATTTAATGCTCATCCATTGTCATGATTTGGGGTCACCCAGCTCAACTCCTCCCGTAGGACATTCAGAAACACATCACAACCCTCCAGCACATCAGCAAACTCCAGTGGCTTCCTTCAGGCCACTTCAGTGGTGGGAACAAAAAGACTGTCCCAGACTCACATGGTCCCTGTGTCATGCGCAGAAGTGCAGAAGCTCTTTCTGAGGTCCTTGTGTGATGCATATCCTTGAGGAATGTGACAAACAGCAGTAGGACCAGAGGAAATGGCCTCAAGTTGCACCAGGGGAGGTTTAGGTCGGATATTAGGAGAGATTTCTTCACTGGACATTCTGTGAGAGGGAAAGATGCTCCAGGAGAAGATCACATAAGCTACCTCCCAAAGAGGCCAATTCCTTTATTACCTGTTTCCTTCCTACCTCAACCTACTTACCTACCTGGAGGTTATAATTTAATCCTCTATGCCTCATTGTGATTTTATTCTTTGGCTTCATCAATGCTTTAACAAGCCCTACTTAGCCCTTTTATAGGAAGAGGTTTTATGATCCACAATGCAATGAGGCTGCTTATTCATTCCTGGCTCCTCTCCACTGTTCTCCCTCACAGGAAATGCTGCTGATTCCCGGTAGGCTGCAATGAGAGTGCCGAGTGCATTTCTCTGCTACACTGCCATGAGTCAATACGAGTTCAACCTTTGGAAAATTGTTTCTTGAAGGCCAGAGACATTTGTTTGTCCTACAGTTAAACATCTTTTGCTGACACATCAGAGCCACCACAGCCCATTGCTCAGTGTCCTGAGTGACAGCCCAGCTTAACTGAGGCCCCATGGATGCCTAACAGGATAAAAAAAGGACATGAAATGCTCTAATGTCTGCAGTTAATGGGGTCAAAGGAGGCCCACAATGGAAAACTTCATTTTCAGATGACTTTTGACTGTGCCATTACAGTGCTTTCTCAGCATCATCTGTCATGTTTTTAATGCATAAAAAGAATTTTCTTCTTAACAAATCTTACAATTGTTTGCTGTGTTTTTTTTTTCATTCCTGAAAAGCCCATTTGTCACACCCCCTTATAGTTTCCTATCTTTTTTCTTTTCTCTCAAAGCTTGGTTTGAACAAAGAGTATTCAGAACCCTGCACTTCTTATGATACCCTGTGCACTGATGGGTCTTGGAGAAACCTGGTCTAGTGGAAGGTGTCCCTGGCCATCACAGCAAAATGTGCTGCAATTTTGGTGGAGCAAAATGAGCTTTATGGTCCTTCCAACCCAAACCATTCTGGGATTCGATGACTTTCTAACTTTCAGGAAATTGATATTGCATCTAATGCTGCTTCTCAGGAGCTGCAGCCCCACAACATGTGGCTGACAGCTGTGACCTCTCCAGGGGAGTAATTCCTGCTGATTAATTCCAGCCAGTCTCCAGAAGGTCTTTCACTTTCAGGGGCATGGAACTGTGTCCTGTGTGGTACCAGTATGGGCAGCCCCATTGGGCAGAGGATGCAGAACTAAAGGTGAACAAGGGCCAAAGGCAAGGCAGGAATGAAAGGCAACACGGGAGGGAGAGAAGATGCAGGAGGCACAGGAAATGCAGGAGGAAGAGGAGGTGCAGGTGAAATAAGTAGAGGCAGAGCTGATGCAGGAGGCACAGGACATGTAGGAGGCTGAAGCTGCACTTTGTCTACATTTACCTGCAGTAGATATGGGGGGCTCTGCCCTCATGTGTGAAACAATGCAAGACACAAAGTTGAAGCCAAGACATTTGTGTTAACAAAATTGAAACCAAATTGAAAATTTAGCAGTTTTTCCAAGGTGCTGGTCTTTCCCTTGACTGAGAGCTTGGTGGAAGGATTACTCAGGGAGTGAGAGCAGCAGAGTGCCCTGGAGCACACCCTTATTTCCTCAGGGGACATGCATTGGGATACCAGACAGGTGGATTCCAGCTCCTGATCCAAATGCATTAGTATGCCATTAGTATGCCATTAGTATGACATTAATATGACATTAATATGGCAGGGTGGAAGTCAAACACAGAGGATGTTTTTGCCTCACCTGTGGGATTCCTAGAAACTTGAAGGTTTGGAAAGCAAGAAGAAAAATCCTCTAGTTCCTTGTTATCCTCTTGTCCCTAGTTATGAAGAAAAGCCTCTGTCCCAGATTGGGAACAGTTTAAAATCCAGCTCCTCAGCACAGCTTGTGGGATAAAGCCTCAGAATGTGCTGCCCTGCCTGGGGCCAGACCCACCCCACTCGCACCCAGCCCCATATTAAATTGCTCAGATGCCTCACAGTCCCCCATGACCTTTTAACTGCGCCACGGGGAGGATCAGCAGGGTTCCTTGTGAGCACCTGGGAAAGTGCCAGAGGTCATTTCAACAACCAGAAGCATGAAGAAGGGTATTTAAGTATGCAAGTGCCAAGGAAGAAGTGGCACGGGTTGGGGGGAGTGGGGGGGGTGGGTGAGGGGAGAGGCCTGTGCACCAGAAACCCCCATTTCTGAGCTATTTTATCCTTATTCTAGCAGTGGAATTAGCTTCTGTACATTAGCCCCTTGTTCTGGGCTATGTTGCCCTTAATCCTTGTTTAACATCTGGAAACATATTCACATGTTCTCATAAATGCCTCTCCTAGCTCTGTGCGATAATTTGAAGCAGAAGAATTTAATCTACTGACCTCTTCTTTCCTACCTTACCTTAAACATGGTCATGTTGGCTGCCTGTTCCTCCTGTTGGGAAAAACATCCCACTCACCCCTCAGCTACACCTGTACCAAGTACTGACCTTGTACCAGCATCTACAGTCCCCTCCCTCTTTTTGTCAGCAGGCAAAGCAATTTCTTGAGCTTTCTTGGTGAAGTTTTTCAAGATACAACTGCACTGATTTTGCTTGGAGTGTGCTACTGGCAGTTTAAGACAGAGAACCCTTATGGAATTATTTTTCCTGCAATGTTCTCAAGCTTTGTTTAAACTTTTTACCGAAGTTCGGGAGAGTTTCCAGGAGCAATGTGGGCTGTGGCTCAATGTGCTGATCCCTCCACCCCAGAAGCTTTCCCTCCAGCTGGATCCCACCGGGGAGTCAAGTACCTCAGCCTTTGTTTTTGCCCACACAACCACTTGTCAGACTATGTGTAAGCTGAACTTGAATCCTGAGGGCAGTTCTGGGCCCCTCATGACAAGATGCTGAGGGGCTGGAGCACATCCAGAGAAGGGAATGGAGCTGGGGAAGGGGCTGGAGCACCAGGAGCAGCTGCAGGAGCTGGGGGGGATTCAGACTGGAGAAAAGGAGGCTCAGGAGGGACCTGCTGGCTCTGCACAACTCCTGACAGGAGGGGGCAGCTGGGTGGGGCTTGAGCTCTGCTCCCAGGACGACAAGAGGAAATGGCTTCGAGTTGTATTAGAAAAGGTTTAGGTTGGATATTAAGGAAATTTTCTTCACTGAAAGGATGTTCAGGCGCTGACTCAGCTGCCCAGGGCAGTGGTGGAGTCCCCATCCCTGGGAGGATTTAAAACACAAATGGATGTGGCACCTGGGGACATGGTTTAGTGGTGAACATGGCAGTGCTGTGTTAATGGTTGGACTCAATGGTCTTAAAGGGCCTTTGCAGCCAAAATGAGTCTATGATTCTATGATGAGGGATGATTCAAAGTTTAATTTCTTCCCTGAAGAGGTTTACCAGCCTGGATCAGTTCTCTCTGTTTCACAGAGCTGTCCCACTGCTATCACATGGGGCAAGAGGAGGCACAAAGGAAAGAGCAGTTCAAGCCCTTGTCACCCTGGGAATGTATGAGGAAACCATGGTGTTCCCCAGCCACTGCAGCCACAGGAGACATTGCTTCATCTCAAGAGGATCTTGAGAAGGTTCTCTTGCCAGAGGCTGGAGCGTGGGAGTGAGTCTGTTCAGAGGCAGCTGGAGAAGGAGAGGGGTCCCTGTGAATCCCACTCGTGCTCAGCAGTCATGAGGAGCCCCTCAAGTGCTCATGTCAGCTCTACTCGGGCAGAGCAACGCAGAGCCCAGGGCTCTGCTGTCAGCTCAGAGGATTGCACAGAGGGTCCTTGCTTGCCCAGACCTTGGAGAGTGTCCATACTGTCTGGAGCCTGCAGCTCTCATGGGTGAAGAAAACTGGCTGTCTGGAAGTTATCCTCCTGGTCTTCTGGTCAAGTAGTGGAATGGGTTTGGTATTGCACCAGAAAAAGCTGATATGGACAACGTGCATCCTTGGCATTCCAGCAGGGTTTGACTGCAACCTCCCTGCAAGAAATCTCATCATGCCTCCAACTGGCAATCCACCAAATTCCAACAAATGGGATTCAGAAGCATGTCAGGGTATGAAACAGTCCTTCTCTATTGGGATTTTGCCATATTGTGGTTCTTTTTCCTGTTCCCAAACTCGCTGGGATACATGGCTTTGTTCTCTTAGATTTGACTCAGTAATTTAAGGTCAGGGCTCCATCACTGCAAGAGAGTATCACAACCACTGCAAGGTGTGCTGAGTGAGCATGGGTGGGGAGTAGAGGCAGGTATTCCTGTGTTTGTGGTGGATCAGTGGTTGTACAAAGGGATCTTCATTGAACACATGCACCAGCTCATCAATATTTGTGTCAATAAGGAAAAAGACAGAAAAAACCAGTTTGGGGAAATGAAGAGGGCAGGTCCTGGGAGTGAGGGAGACCAAAAAGCCAAAGTGATAGCTATAAATGGTTTTAAATGTATACAGAAGACATCTGTGTAATTAATTACCCTGACTTAAGTTACACCACCTTTTTCATGTGTGTGTAGGTAACACCAAGTGCTACAGTGTTATCTTAGAGGAATGTTTGTGTCTGGGGATTCATACTCACCGTGCCAATAACAAATCTTCCCCAGAGTTTCTGAAACATTAATTACAGTTTTGTAACAGGCAAGTTTTGCAACCAGCTCAAGGTAATTCACTACAACATAGATGTCTGGCAGAAACAAATGAATTGTTGATGTGAAAACTGACAGTTGCTTAGACATGAATGCTCAAGACTTTGTAATGTTTGTTATTAAAAATAAAATGGATCTCACTGTCCTTGCCAGCCTGCCTGCCTCCATACACTTTTCAACACACTAGCACCTGGGAAGAACCATTTCCCCCAGCTAAAAAGCAAGCACCAACAACCCTAAGCAGGTTAAGAATTTAAAGTTAAGGTCTCACGTGTAGCTGGACGCAGTTTAAGAGTGTTTCATCCAGGGGCTTCCCTCTCTGAGGTGCCACCAGTGGGTCCCATCGATGTTGCTCCCTGCTCAGGCCTCAGCCCCTCCCAAGTGCAGAGGGCTGCTCTGCACATTGTCTCCTTAGATCAACAGCTTTTGTCTTTTCCACATCAGACTGGTTTGGGTTGGAAGGGACCTTAAAGCTCATCCTGTTCCACACTGCTGCCATGGACAGGGACACCTTCTACTAGATCAGGGTGCTCCAAGACCTGAACAGCCCTGGATACTTCCAGGGGTGGGGATTCCACAACCTTTACAAAACAAGCCTAAAGGGACAAATTTAAATTTTAAAAGAAAAACAAAGAGGAGGAAGCTGATTTGCTTCCAGATTTGTCAAGTCACCACACTGGACTACAAATAAGAAGAGGAAGGTGATTTTTAGGTCACGCTGAAAGACATAGACTCTCCTTAGAGCATTTTGTGTATCTGCTGTCTTGAGGAAGGGACCCCAGCCACTCCAGGGCTGTCTCTCCTCCTCGGCCATCTGAGGGATGCAGTTAAATTCCCATTGGCATTACATTTCTTTATTATCACAATCCTTCAAATTACCACAGCTTTCCGGCAAGCTACAACTTGTTCAGGACTGTGACAGCTCTTAGTAAATTGTGCAACAAATGTCAGTTCTCTTACTAGCTACAATTTAGAGGTTTTCGTAGACATGTGCTAAAATTAGAGGTAACAGTTGCAATTTTGAAAATGTTTTCTGTTTGTGCTCCCTTTGTCCTTTTGCTCGTTTTTTGGAAACTGGCTATCACCTCCAAAAGAAGAAAAGTGATGACACTGATTCAGAAATCAAGGATGTGAAGCTACATGTGTCAGCTAGAAAAAAAGACTTTTTTTTGCCCATGATGACAAAGAAAAAAAAATTATTTAACTAGATGAGAAACAAATGTAGTATGAGCAACGCTGTATGCCTGGTACTGGGGGTAGATGGTTAAAATGTCAGTTCATGGTAAGACAACTTTAAGAAATACTGTTGATTTTTTATGATAGGAGTGTGCATATCCACACCTTGATACAAAATGCTTCACAGTATCCCAGAGTACTTGAAGTTGGAAAAGAACTCCTGAGGTCTGGTCCAGCCTCGAGCTGGGGCAGCTACTGCTGGCTGCTCAGAAAATCCCAACTGTTTTTGAACACCTCCAAGGATGGAGACTCCACAGTCCCCCTAAGCCAGCCTGTGGTTACCATCACAGGGAAAAAATATTTCCTGATGTGCATCAGTGTGTGCCCATGGCCTAGGGTCCTGACACTGGGCACCACTGGGAAGAACCTGGCTCCTTCCTCTTTGCAGCCTCCCTGCAGGTATTTGCAGACCTGGATGAGCCCTCCCCGACTCTGCTCCTCCATAGGATGGACAGTCACAACTCTCTCAGCCATTCCTTACAGGCGAGGGGCTTCAATCACTTCATCATCCCCATGGCACCTCGCTGGACTCTCTCCATTATGTCCATGTCTCTCTTGTGCTTAGGAGCCCAGAACTGGACATGGGTGGAGAACAAACAATATCCACCACCCTCTCCTCATCCCTGGAACTTGCCATAGAATGGAAAGGGCCTTAAAGTTCATCCTGTTCCATGGGCAGGGACACCTCTCACTAGACCAGGCTGCTCCAAGCCCCATCCAACCTGGCCTGGTACACTTCCAGGGATCCAGGGGCAGCCACCGCTGCTCTGGGCAAACAAGAAGGCCTCACTACCCTCACAGGGAAGAATATCTCCCTAACCTCTAATCTAAATCTACCGTTCTAGTAGTTTGGATGCAGAAGGCTTCAGGGATGGAAGCCCTTTGTAACCTGTGCTGACAGATCCCAGACATCTCCTTGTCCTCGCTGTGTTTGGAAACGGCTCCAGGGGTTATTGGCTCCGCCGCCTTCCCAGGGATCAGGGTGAGGCTCCCCAGCCTGGAGCTCCGCACATCTTCGCTCTCGCCTTTACGTGAGACCAGTGGGTCGCTCGGTGTAATTGTGAGCAAACCGCAGCAGGGCGGGTGCGGGACACAGCGAGCAAGGAGCTGAAGACACGGAGCGGGGACTGCAGCAGGAGCCGTTCTCGGGGCAGGTTTTGGTGAGGAAACCTTAGAACAGCGGGAGCGCGGGGCCCCGGCGGCGTGAGGGGGCGGCGGGGCCGGGCCGGGCCCGTGGACGCCTCTATCAGGAGCCTCCCGGAGGGAGAGCGGCGGCGGCAGGGAGG